>CM053790.1:6198373-6365873 GCA_028749045.1 Cupressus sempervirens | reverse complement strand
ACACAATTCTATGAAATGTTTTATGAAATATTTCTTCAAATATTTACTCAAATTAAAATCAGCCTATTAGCACCTGATATGGACACGATTTTAAAACTTCAAGTTCAGAGGTTGAACCACTTTGAACTGAAGTTTGAAGTAGTTCAAAGAGGTTTAGTGGTTCAAATAACCTATCCTACAGTTTTAAAGCAATTCAAATGGGTTCAAAAACTCAGATTTGTTAATTCAGAATAGTTCAGAAGTCCAAGATGATTTATTGATTCAATATGCAAATTCAGAAATAAGATACAGGTTCCATGTCTTCAAGTTTCATGTGATGCGACAGGTTCAAGATAGTTCGAATCAGTTCAATGAAATGGTTTGAAGCAAATTATTTTGCAGGTTCATGGTCTATTCTGAGAAGTTCACATGTTTGGTTCAATGGTCTGGGTTTGGTGTTTTGTCTCCAGTTTAGAGATGCAGTTTGTCAATTCATGAATTTAAAGGCCTAACCTAAGAGGTTTAGGAATGGAAATACTGAAGCAAAGTTTAGATCTAATTTTTGAGTTTGAAATGGGAACACGAACTCAAATCTCATATAAAGAAGGATACCATAGACATACGTTGGTATGCCTTCCCAAAGCCAAATGGTATGAAATTCAAAGATCCAAGTTCGAGCCTCATTAATCATGCTAGAAATTTTCATTTCTACAAATGGTATCATGTCACGATGATGATGTTTGATCTCTTCACTTCCATATCTAATCACAACAAGTCCCAACCCATTCAGCATCCTCTTTTCTTGATTCCATAAATATCAAAGACTCAATAGACCGGCATATTGAATTTTGGTTCTAGAGTGATGAATGCACACTATTCAAATTATACAGACCTACATGAGCCGAGGCATTGAAATATCGAGGTCAAAAAATTAATTGATTTTCATATGGTGGGGGAGTTATCTAGAAACTTCATGTAAACATACAAACCCACATTGTGATCGAGGCCCCAAGCATATATATGTAGTATGAATCATCATTTGCTAAGAAGGATCCTTATGAACTAAATCTCCCAGCTTGGTGTGGGTGAGAAGGTTTATATTCAAACAAAGAAATAGCATTAAAAGAAACATTGTATTATGTCAATAATGCCCAAATGTATGATAGAGTGACATAAATGTGTTTCATTGGGTATGTGCACGTTGCTTATTCATTTCGAGTCCCAAATGATGCTGATATAGCATGTGTCTACCACTGATGAATGCATGTAGGTTTAAGTATTGGATTTCGCTATATAAGAAAGATTGAAACCCTGTGATTAATGACAAGTGAAGAGTTTTAGCGATTCTAACAGATTCCAGAACCCGTGCTTTCCATAGGCACAATTACATTGAATTTAGTCAAGCTCAACAATGGTTAAAATATAAAGGCTTGTCACAGATTACTAAGAAGTTATGAAGTGCTATGTGTGAGTGACAGTGGAAAAATTTCAAGTTCAACTAGCGGCACACAATCTTAAACATTTTTGTGGATCCTAATTTGGGGATAATAACCTTGAAGGAGACCCACAAGGGGTGGGCAGAACAATTGGACTGTGTGGTAAATGCTGAGACAACAAAGGTTCAAACATGATGAGATTATTCGTTTTCTATACATTCTTAAATTACCCATATAATGTAAGGGACACTAGCATCACACGTGTCATGATTCCCCAATAATGTTCGAGTCTTGGAGAAGCACGGATTTTGATGTGCATCTTTCAAATGTTGATCCTTTTTACACCATCGATGATCTTATAAGAAAGCAAAACTCGATCACAAATCCATACAATGAACAACCTTTGGTTACACAGGCAATAGTAGCCTGGTGCATAGTGAAGAATTCAGACACATAGTTTAAAGGTTTGAAGAGCATCTAAAACTCAAGGACCCGCAGTATGGGATACCCGAACTAGATCTTCAAATGGTAGCCAAGTTTGGAATTTGCAAAACTTAGGAAAGGATTTGCTAATGGAAACTCAATCACCATGGTTCTGAATGTTCAAAGGTAAAATGTGAGCAGTCGTGAGTCAACAAGATATGTAAGGTTAAACACAAAGTCACATGTGTTTTGGTTGGAAACATGGATTAAGAGAGCCACAGGTTTCACAACTCATGACATTCTCCATATGCAAGAATATAATAACTAGCGGGTACCGATGGAAATAATTTGTTCTTCATGAATTACATAGAGGTTAGCACTGGCAAAGCACATAAACTATTTGATAAATTTCCTATCCGATTTTGTTTCCTATTAAGCTTTGAATAGAGGAACGACAGTAGGATCATCCAGAAATTCCATGGGAAGATAAGGGGTCAGTATATGTTAACCTGTCAAATGAAAACAGTGGGACCCGTGGAAATTTGAGGAAGTTATTATTGTAGAGATCCCTTGTGCTTAGTTTTCTTTTCATCGTAATGAGAAAAGGCTTCAACATTTCTCATAGCACTAGGGATATGAATTTAATATTGATTCTCACTTCCAAAGTTATAAACATCATGTGGATTTTCATGAAAAGTTTGAGTAACTTTTATAAATATTGAACTCCCAAGAATCAGTTATTTAAATTGCCAGGAAATCAAAAAGGCAGTGGGAAGCTTATTTATTGAAGATTTTCACATTACCTTGGGGGTTCCATTTTTTAGATTTTTGGCTGAGAGACTTTGGGCTATAGCAAAACAGAGGCTGTGGATACAGGGGGTTCCACTTCTTTTGGGCTGGAGACTTTGATGCTGCAGAACAGAGGAGTTGAGCTCAGGGTTTTATAATTATTTCCTTAAGGGAGATTTCATGCTGCCACAAGGGGAGGGTAGAAGGTTAGAGTTTTAGATAGGTAGATATTGTAAAGGTAGTAATTGATAGATATTGTATGGATATTTTAGTTTTTGAATTACTTTGTGCATGACGAAATTCAATATCTATATATGTATCATCTTGAATTTAGCTTAGAGACATTGTGTTCTAGCCTGTTGAATCAACATTACTTGGTAAATTCTGATTTATTAGTTTAGGGTAGTTCGTTACTGTCCTTACTGCAAATAGGTGTTATTATTCATTTTTGTAGATCAGTTAAAATATCTCTTTGTTGTTAGAAATAATCTATACCTCACGATCCAAGAATCTGTGAGAGATCCTTTCATACTTTCGGGTAAAAGTGTAGGATATTTAAATTCATTGAATATTTCATACGGGGAGCTGTACCTGATAAAATTCAGAGGAAGGTTATCAACCCTGTGATAACCTATCCAACTGTTAGTGTTGATTTGTCCTTTCATTTGGGCATTCGAGGTCAGAATTGCATACATTTTCTTGAAGGACAATCAGTTCACTAACACAGCCAAAGGTTTTTTGAGGTGACAAAACCATTCTACATTAAGATAAATCATACACACACTACATGTTCTTAACATTTTCTAGATATGACTCAAACACAATTCTATGAAATGTTTCTTCAAAGATTCCCTCAAACTAAAATCAGCCAAAGTTTTTTTGAGGTGACAAAACCATTCTACGTTAAGATAAATCACACACACACTACATGTTGTTGTAGGGTTCATGTTGAGTTTTCTATGCATTATGATGTTTATTGTTATATATGTTGTACTTTTCATACTAACAAAATATTGTAGGAATGTGGTCGACAATTACCTCCTAAGTCATCGAGAGAATTTATTGCAAGTGTACTATGCAAACGAGATGATGGGTGCATTTATTATATAATCACGTGTTTGAAAGGTTTTTGCCCTCAATGTGGTGGTTTTCAAAAGTTGCATAGATGCCTACATCTAGATAGCACACATGAAATTGGTAAGACACTAGTTTCTCTTGGAAAGCAAAAATCAGTTATATATAGTGTTAAAGATGGAAAAGAATTAAAGAGGTGTGAATTAGTGAAAAGTGATGTATGTGTAGCTGATTCTATGAAATTATTTCAAGAGAAAATAGTTTATGACTACATAGGTCATGCACATAGAGCTAGATGGTTAGATGAGCAATTTAATTTGTGTAAGAACACTTTTCCCTTGGGTACAATTGTGTCAATTGTTGACTTCACTGAAAAATATACACTAAACCTCAAAATGAAGTGTAACCAATGTATTACAACTCTATACATGTGTCAATTTTTGTACACATAGCATTTATTCATGCACATGATAACACAAAGGATGATGGAAAAATATTAAGAGAGTATCACTTCTATATCAGCGACGATCAAACTCATTCATCAGAGTTTGTACAAGGATGTTTTAGAGTTTTCTATGATAATTTGAGGGAAAGAGATGAAATATACAATCAACACATTATATGGTTAGACAATTGCACCGCACAATTCAAGAATGCAAGAATGTTCTATTGGTTGAGTAAGATGCATGTGACAAGTGGAGTGCAATATTTTTTGAATTTCATTGAGGTAGGACATGGAAAGGGAGAACATGATGGTGCTAGAGTATGTGTGAAAAGAGCCCTTAGTAGAGAGGAATTAAGGTACGAAGGTGGCACAATGCTGAAACAATTGTCCAATGGTGCAATTCTTCAATGGGACTAGGTAATATAGGTAAGTCTATGGTTTCTATATATTTTTGGTTGATACGTGAACCTAACATTGATTATAGGATCAAGTGAGATGCATTCATTTCAAAGTTCAAATGCAACATCACTAGCTATTCATACTAGAAAGGTTGTATGCTTTTTTTCTTCATGTATGCATCATTTATGGGATGCATGTGAATCAGAAGAGTGAGTTGACCAATGGTCTTGTAGACCTTTGCATCCAATTGATTCATATCAACTTCCTACAACACTACAACTCAACTAGGTTGAAGCATCAATAGATTTTAAGCATGTATCCAACCTACTTGAACCAGGTACTTTGTTATCAATTTAATACTTGGTTAAAATAGATTACTTTAAATTTTTCCATTAACTTATGCAATTATTGCATATGAGAATAATGATGAAGGAACATATTACTTTCTATGTCAATGTATTGAGCCCAAAAAGAAACTGATAGCTGTAGTCATTGACGGTGAGGATATTGAGTACCCAATAGGATCCATCGTTGTGATAGACACATGGCTTAGAAGGTAGTATATTTTTGTCCCCTACCATGAATATCTATTTAAATTAATTTTTCATGTATAATGTATTGAAATTATGACTTTAAATTTGTCTTTACAATTAAATGTAGGTACCATATTAAGAAACATACCATGTGTTTATTTGAGGATTTTGAGAACATAGACATATTCTTCATTACTCTAACCTTATTGTTGCAACAAATATTTAATTGATACCATATCGTGGTAGGCCTCTTAAGAAGAAGTTGTGGAAAGTATGTGAATCTAATCATGAGGAAATACGTGATACAATAAGGGTTAGATTTGATCTAGAAGGTTCCCTTGATTGATTGTGTGCTATATAGTTGAACCATTCTACATATGGTAGAATAATTTTGAAAATTTTGTATATATGTTATGTGAAATGTTGCAACTTTGCAATAATGTGCATATGTAGATGTCAAATTTTGCATATAAAAAAGAGAAGAAATGTAACATGTGCATATTTTTATGCCATATTTTGTATAAAAATCCGATAAGAGATGTCACATGTGCATATTTAGATGCCAAATTTTGTATATAAAAAAGAGAAGACATGTAACATGTGCATATTTGTATGCCATATTTTGTATAAAAATTTGATAAGAGATGTCACATGTGCATATTTACATGCCAAATTTTGTATATAAAAAAGAAAAAAAAATGTAACATGTGCATCTTTGTATGCCATATATTCTTTTTTATGGGTTTGATGATATCCTTAAAAAAATATTTAATTATCTTCAACTTATATGGATTTGGATGGCTGTCCTTTTGAATTTTTCTTCCAAATTTCCCAAACACTAGGAAAATAAATTATAGATTTGGATACCCATTTGGCTTCTCTACAACATATGCAAAACTTGGATGGGTTATTTTGGGCCGTGTCCTTGCTATCACACTATGTCACCCCTTTTTAGGCTTAAAATAGCCCTCTGATTGGCACAATGCATGATGATGATGTCATCATGAGGTCAATAGGGTCCACAAAGAGTTAGGGTTAGGTTTTTTCCATAGGTAAGGTTTTTGGTTAAGTTTAAGGTAGGGTCACAAAAATTGCAAAAGTTGCTCAAGCAACTTTGCAATTTTTGAGCAATTTTTGCTTTTGACATCTTTTGGTCAAATGGGTCCATCTAGGACTATTCTAGGACCCTAGTTAAGATTCCTAAGATGTATTAAGTAACCCAATACCTCAGTTTCTCATCCCTAACAACTATTAACCTACTCGACAAATTTTTTCCCATTGAGCAACTTTTGACCAATTTAGGACCTAATCAACAATTTTGGCTTTTCCTAGTAATCCATGGGTACTCCGTTAGCTTAGGTTTGTTTAGTTTAGGCTAGGACCAACCTTTTTTCAGCAATAATGTCCCTTCGATGATATCAACCACACTGAATGGAAGCGTACGTAAGGGTCTCTAAGCATCATCAGGCTGCGATCTTT
Source organism: Cupressus sempervirens (assembly GCA_028749045.1). Lineage (NCBI taxonomy): Eukaryota > Viridiplantae > Streptophyta > Pinopsida > Cupressales > Cupressaceae > Cupressus > Cupressus sempervirens. Next base: position 6,359,316 of record CM053790.1, on the reverse strand, counting down.
GATTGGATATTTCTTTGAGCTCATGCAAGGTATTGACAAACTATTAGGTGCTATAGGATTACATTATCTAGGCCCACAACAATCTATCTTAGTTTTTAAAGATTTGAATTTATTTGCATTTGGAACTTGTATCTCGCCTATTGCCAAAAGTTGCAATGTTGCTCAGTTAAAATGAGCAAGGTTGTGTATATTTCAAACTGTTGGTCCTAGGATCGAATTGTTTACTCTATTAGCTTTGATTGGTTAATTTTAGGCTAGGAAAAAACTCATTTCAGCCACAATGTCTCACTGATGATATCGACCACACTGAACATAAGTGTCCCTAAGTGACTCTAAGCACCATCAGGCTGCAATGTTTGATCGGGCATTTCTTTGAGCTCGTGCAAGGTATTGATGAACTGTCAAGTGCTACAGGATCAAATTATCTAGGCCCACAACACCCTAGCTTAGTTTTTAGAGATTCAACTTTTTTTGGATTTGGCACCCATATCTTGCTTATTGCCAAAAGTTGCAATGTTGCTCAATTAAAATGAGCAAGGTTGTGTATATTTCAAACTGTTGGTCCTAGGATCAAATCGTATGCTCTATTAGCTCTAATTGGTTGGGTTTAGGCTAGGACCAACCTTGTTTTAGACACAATGTCCCTCCAAAAATTTTGACCACACTGAATGGAAGCATCCCTAAGCATCTCTAAGCACCATTAGGCTGCGATGTTTGATCAGGCATTTCTTTGAGCTTGTGCAAGGTATTGACAAACCATTAGGTGCTATAGGATCACATTATCTAGGCCCACAATGACCTATCTTAGTTTTTAGATATTTGACTTTGTTTGGTTTTGGCACCCGTATCTTACCTATTGCTAAAAGTTGCAATGTTGCTCTATTAAAATGAGCAAGGTTATGTATATTTCAAATTGTTGGTCCTAGGATCAAATCATCTAATCCATTAGATCTGGTTGTTTGAGTTAAGGCTAGGACCAACCTCATTTCAGCCACAACATCCCTCTAACAATATCGACCACATTGAACGAATGCGTCCCTAAGGGTCTCTAAGCACCATCAGGCTGCAACCTTTGATTGGGCATTTCTATGAGCTCATACAAGGTATTGAAAAACTATTAGGTGCTATAGGATCATTTCATCTAGGCCTAAAATAACCTATCTTAGTTTTTAGAGATTTAACCTAGTTTGAATTTGGTACCCATATCTCGCCTATTGCCAAAAGTTGCAATGTTACTTAGTTAAAATGAGTGAGGTTGTGTATATTTCAAACTATTGGTCCTAGGATCAAATCATCTACTCCACTAGCTCTGGTTGGTTAGGTTTAGGATAGGACCAACCTCATTTCAACCACAATGTCCCTCTGACGGTATCAACCACACTGAATGGAAGTGTCCCTAAGGGTCTCTATGCACTATTAGGCTACGATCTTTGACACAAATACAAAAATCATGACATATTTTTACTTTTCATGTCTTACTACATCAAAATAAGTGACATATGATTACATTTTATAATGAAATTGATAAACATGTTATATTTTCTGTATAAAATAATGAATGTTCATGTGTTTGATTAATTGCAAGAAAGTAAGGTGAAATACAAATTTGTATGCACACATTGAACAAGTTGGATGGAAATTCAAGTTTAATGTATATCAAAATGAACAATATATTATGTCATATCAATCATATAGTTTCAAAAAGATGTTATGTCTCATCGGTACAATACAAAAGTCAAATACCCGATAAATGCTGAATGTGTACAATAGAAATGTCAAATGTGCACAATACAAACATTGAATATATACAATACAAAAGTTGAATACCTGATAAATATCAAATGTGTACAATATAAATGTCAAATGTGCACAATAAAAATCTTGAATATATACAATACAAAAGTTGAATATATGTCAATGTCATGTGATGACCACAACTACATATTTATATCACTATCAATATCTATGACTATGCAGAATCATCAAAATTAAGCCTCTTTGATGTAATTTGTGGCTCACCAAGTATTTGCAAAAGAAAAATTAAAATACACTCTATAAGTAATATGAGAATAACTAGAAATTGGGTTCTAAGTTGTGGATAGTTGAGTTGTTCATTACCTCATCCTTTGTCCTACAATTGGACTGAATGATAGCAATAATGGGCTCCTTTGTCGATGGGTGGGACTTGTCACAAAATGATGAGGTAGAGTGACATTGGGAGACATAATTATTGATGAATCAATGCTCATGGGAGGCAAAACCTATATGATAAGCGATAAAATGTTAGCATTATAGAGTGGCATTAGGGATTACAAAAAGAGTTAAAAAAACAAAAAAGAGCTAGATCTCTAGTGTTAGCAGGAGGTACAAGCATTGATGAATCAATGCTACTATGAGACACAACCTGTATGATAAGCGATAAAATGTTATCATTATAGAGTGGCATTAGGGATTACAAATAGAGTTAAAAAATAAAAAAATTACTGTAGCCTAAGCTAGATCTCTAGTGCTAGCAAAAGGTACAAGCATTGATGAATCAATGCTGCTATGAGGCACAACCTATATGGTAAGCATTAAAATGTTAGAATTGTAGAGTAGGCATTAGGGATTTCTATCACACACACAAGCAATCCAAATTGAGATCACAAAAGGGCTTCATCTAAGACTCTACATACATACCTCTAGCCTCTGTTGTGTTTAATCCTGTCTTTGATGCTTGAGACTCCTAACAAAATGAAATGGAAAAGGATTTGAACGAAGTCTCAAAGACTATTGTAATAGGTAAAAGATATATAACACATGTTAATAAAACAAATTGTTGATAATTATTATAAAAATGAAAAAAAAAAACATGTACTCATTTGTAAATACAACTATTTAATATGTATATAGAACAAATGCACACTATAACCTAAAATTTATGAGAAGGAAAATATGAAATTTTACCTCTTCCATTGCCTCAACATCGACAGTCTCAGGAGCATTCATCAACTCTACAGAACTAAATTGTTTCTACATATATTCAACAAACAAGTCAACATGCATTCGTCAATATTGAGTACATGTATATACATTCATTCTTATTAAATTTCAAAATATAAACTTGACATGTATTTTATACCCTTTTTTGTTTTGGTGTTCTTGCTGATTTCTTCCCCTTTCCTCCAGATCTCGAGCTATGTGGAGTACCTTAAAGAAGAAACATATATAACATAAGAGAAATCAATAAGACACATCATGAGTTCAAATCAAATCATAAACTTGATAGGTGTTCAAGCTATGATACTACATAGCTCTCAAGGCTAAAGTTAATGGCAAAAAGTGTGACATCATCAATTTGAGAAATTTCAGCTATCGACAAGCACTATAAAATAGTAAAGAGCACTGTTATAAATATGAGATAATGTTGTAAATGGAAAGAAGGCACAATAACAACAAGAAGATCATAGGAGGGAAAGAAGACAAAAGGACTTGAAGAACGATATTGGAAGGATAGTACAAGGCCTAGAAATTGAAAACAAAGAGACTGCAAAGGAAAAGAGAGATGCGAATAAAATTTTGGCACCTTGTCAAGAAATAAAAATGGAGATTTATGATCTCCACACTCCTGCAAGACACCTTATGTGATATGGAGGATGAACTCACATGAGGTTCATTAGAGGAGTTCAGGTATGCTAGGAGCAAGATATGTGGATGAAAACTAGATGGATTTAATGAATTTGGGAGGGTTTCAATGATGGTAGGAGATGGAAAGGTATTATTGTACTTTTAAGAATACCAATTAAGAAACAATATTTCAAATATAATGTATTATTGTAATTTTAAGAATATTTAAAAAACATTTCCTCAGGTGTTCTTGTTCCTAGCCTCGCACCTCTAGCAGAATGAGTACTATGCGGTGTTCTCGTACCGCTTGCTGCACCCTACATTGCATATTGTTTGAACATATCAATCTAAAGTTCTCTATAAAATTAAAAATATATTTACTTTTATGATATTTCTAGGTGATTAAATAATATCATGTCAGAACTAATGAGGTTCATTAGATGGAGTTTGGGTAATGCTAAGAGCAAGAGATGTGGATGGGAGTTGGATGGATTTGACGAATAAGAGGGTTTCAATGATGGTAGGAGATGGAAGAGGATCTATAAGTGGGTTGTTAGTGTCATACCAATTAAGAAATATTTTAAAGCGAATGTATTATTTTAATTTTAAGAATATTTAATTTTTTTTACCTCAAGTGTTCTTGCTCCTAGCCTCACACCTGTAGTAGAATGAGTACTATGCGGTGTTCTTGTACTGCTTGCTGCACCTTGCATTGCATATTATTTGCACATATCAATCTAAAGTTCTCTATAATTTAAAAAAAAAAAAAAACTTTTATGATATTTCTAGGTGATTAAATAATATCATGCCAACAACTCATCATCCTTATCCTCTAACTCATTCACAAAATTCAATGTAACCACGACGTCAACTTAGATTTGGTGAATCTTTATCTTTTAAATAATGTAGCAACTCGACACACACTATGTTACTCGACATCAACTATGTTTTTCCTAATGCTCGACACCTGAAAATCACTCAGTACCAACTAATTTTTTTTTTGATGCTCAACACCTAATCTTTACTTGGCACACACTAGAAATGTTTGTTACTTGGTTTCTACTAAAAATTTGCTTGGCTTCAACTAACTTGCTTGCCACCTACTAATGATCTTAGTTTAAGCTTTACAATCAACCTTATTACAACTTCTTCCTCCAATAATTCTGAGTGTGACCAACCTCTGTATCTTTGAGTATGTCATCAATACATTACTTAACAATTGTCTTAACTGATCCTTTCACTTCATTACAACATCATACCTCAACCTTTCCCTTAGGTACTCTTGTTACATCTTGTTGATCAAATCCTCTTCATCAATCAACTAAGTGATAGTACTTGGATCTTATAAGCAAATATCATCCCTACAAATAGCAAGTTTGACATCAATGACAAAACAATGATTGAAAACATTCTTTTACAACAATCACCCTCTTTGATCTTCAACAACAATAAGCTATTCAATCAAATTTTCAACAATCTCCCTCTTTGGCATTGATGGAAAACCAAACTGATCAACCATCAGACTAGAACTATTCAACCACAAGCTTACTAGGTTAGAACAGTAAGTCAAATGTCAAAAAGTAAATTGTAACATCACATCTCCTTCTACTATTATGATTGCTTCATTTCAGCTTCTCCCTTTTTGCTGTTGTATCCTTGTTCTTTGTCTTTCTCCCTTTGTATTGATCAAATTCTATTGTTCTAATCATCTTACAACTTCTCTTTCTATCTTTTTTGAAACATCTTCTCCCTCTTTTCTAATTCTTTATCTTCAACAGTTGTTGATCAGTTGTTTACTTCTCCCTCTTTGACAACAATGCCAAAGACATATCAGCATCTTAATATGTAGATGTAGCTCTTATAGGTTCATTTAATTTCTCCCCCTGTCACCTTGCTTGTGACTAATTTGGAATTTCAAAATTTTTACTACTTTAGACATGGATCCCAAAGTAAACATCTTCTACATCAATGTATAAAGTCTTCAACGTTCTACTCTTTTAATGCAAGACATACTTGCTTTATGGTTCAAGTAGCCTTAGCTAGGGGTATCACCCCTAACTTACCTCTAAGATACTCAAAAGCATCTTTAGGTAGTGCTTTTGTGAAGATATCAGCAATTTGTTCCTTTGAGCTAACATATTCCATCTTCACTTGTTTGTCTTCCACCAACTCTCTTACATAGTGATACTTGATTGCAATATGCTTAGCTTTAGCATGCATTACTGAATTCTTTGATATATTGATAGCACTTGTATTATCACAATAAAGTATTACAGATTCATTTACTTCTTCCTTCATACCTTGTAGCAAATGTTTGATCCATACAATATTGGTGCAGTTTATAGTGTATATGCTACTTTAGTATGTTAGAAACACTAAATTAAAACAATCAAAAGCATTTGCATACTAATTTAACATAACTTCATGAGAGACAAAGTGAAGTCCTCAAATGAGAATATGAGCCATGGATAGGCTCTCTCAATGAGGATGATCACTTGATGTAGAGGTGTGTCTAATAGCTAAGATGGCTTGATTATGTATGTATGCTCAAATGCTCAAATGGGCTTCAATGGAGGATTTTTGATAGATTTTGGTGAATGAATTTGAAGTAAAAATGGCTTCTCAAAATGACATTATGGCTTTACTTTCTAGATTGTGTTAAAATGGCTTGGGAGAGGATTCCTTAAATAGGCAAAGGGCTTGAGGGATCAAGGGCTAGGATGCAAGGATGGAAAAAAGCTTATGGAAGGTTTAGATTGAATGAGAGGAGAGCACATGGATTGTGCTTCCTTACAGCCAATCAGGGAGTGACACATGTCATAGGATCATTGGTTAGAGCAAGAGGGGTTGAGGGGTCAACAAAGGAGGCTCAAAGCTCATAAAGACCCTCATAATGGCTTGTAAGAGTAATGAATGAGTTTGTAAGAGTCATTTATGACTTTGTAAGAGTCTTGAAGGCTTGGCGGTTGGGATATTTTGGAGGGAGTTGAGATTGTTGACTTTGGCTTAGCTTAGGAAAGTCTTAAGCTTGACTTAGGAATGTGCAAATGATTAAGGCTTGGATTAGGCTTGGGTTAAGATTAGATTAGGCTTGTTAGAGATGGGCAAGTGGATGGCATTTAACGAGGGTGGGTGAAGGAGAAGATATTTGTTGGCTTTGGCTTGGGTTAGCAAGTTTTAACCCATGTTTAGGGAATGTGACAAGGTTAGGAAGAGATTAGGATTAGGATTAAAGATAAGGATTGACATCTTCTAGAAGAGTCTAAGCTTTGGATGAGGATGAAGACTTTCTAGAAAAGTCTAGAACTTCCTAGGATGAGGATAAAAAGGGTTTTTTAGAAAATAAATCAAGTTTTATTTATTTCAAGGGTTTGGGTTGAGGAGATATTTATTAAAACATTTTTAATAAATGTGAAGATTAATATTTAATCTTAATTAAATATTTTGAGTTGGGATTAGGGATAGGAAATGATGGGATTAGCCTTTAATCGAAATTAAAGAAAGATTAGAAGATTTTGGAAGAGGTTAGTGGTCTTAAGGAAATTGGCCAAGTTTTGGGCAAAAAAAAAAAAAATTATTTATTTTGGAATTTTTGGTCAACTTATTAATTAAATAATTAATAAATAAGGAAATAATGTTTAAATAAGATTTAAACATTTTTGGGAGGGATTCCTTTATTAAATATTTTAAATTAAGATAAAGGGATTTAATGGCATAAAAAAAATAATTAAATTAATTAATTAATTAATTAATGATGATGTCATCAGGGATTTTTTTCAAAAAATAAAAATACTTTATTTTCTAAAGGATTTTTAGGTGTCTACATTTTGCCCCTCTTTGACATAGTGTTGAGATAACACTATTTCAAAGAAGTTCAGATATAAATGATATGGAGATTACTTTATGGAGCAACACAGTTGCCCCAATCTCGGATAGAAGAGAGAGAATGGACTGCATGATGCCCCCTTAAGAAGGCGGTGGGGAGAGAAAAGGAGGCTCGACGATTTCTTGAAAAATACAAGAATCCGGGATGAGCAAGGAGACTCAGATTGGCAAAGAGAAGGGGCTGAATTAGCTCAAACTTTCACTATGGGAGAATTATAAAGGAGAAGTAGATGCACAAAAGGAAGCAAGATTAAGACTTTAGGGAAGGTGGAGGATGAAGGAGCAGAGCGCTATAAAAAGGAATCCAGGATAGGGAGAAGGATGAGGGGATTATAAAGCTGATGCAATAGGATGTCAAAGAGTCAGATTGGCAGAAGATGGGTTTCGAAGATCCCTAGGACTAGGATTGTGGATCTCGAAAGATGAGGCTTAGTGGATTGATTGGATTGGTGGATCCCTAAGACTAGGATTGTGGATCCCTAAATCTAAAAGTGAAGATTGATTCAAAGAGATACTGATGCATAAGTTGGGGTAGGAGAAACAAATGTTGGATATGGATGGGGGATAATGGAGATGAAGGGAATCCATTGAAGCTTATTGAGCAGGGGGATACTTCAAAGAGAAGTACCACCATGTAGTTGAGCACTAGATTTGCTATAGGACTAATGGTTAATTGCCAAGGTTACCAAGAACATCAAGGCCATGTCACCAACCGTCTAGAGGACTGACAGACTTGACTCAAAAGAAACACGCAAGGATTGCCCCAGCATCACACATGAGTCCAAGAGGAAGCAGTGTGGAACCGACACTGGGTAATCCACAAGCAGAAAAGAAAAACAAACAAACAACCTGATCAAGACCTTACGCTCAGATTGCCCCATTCACAGTATACCATGATATGGAAGATCGTGGCAACTTTGAGGAGGAAAAAAAAAGATTGCTTGGAAAAGATACTTCAAGACCCAAAAGGGAAGATTCCAAATCAAAAGAAAGTGAAAATCCAAAAGAGAACCATTTTCCAATGAGATGGGTAGGACGAGGTACTAACAAACCAAGATTAGACATAAGGAAAGCTATATCCTACAAGGATCTATCAGAGAGTGCCTAAGCTGATGGATCTAGATGAGTGATGCATCTGGCAAGCTGAACTAAGAAGGATAACACTTTGGTGATAGGAGATCTAGCTAAAGGATGCATTTGGAATAGCTAACCAAGAGTTGTGCGATGTATGCAAGATGCTGATCAAGGATGAACTAACATGAAAGTTGGATAGATACAATGGTACTAAGCTAAAGAGGATGTACAAGCTGACGGACCAAGATATGGTACAAATGTACAAGGTTGTTCATGTTTTTGGTTTTTGTGAGATGGAAATGTTTTAGAGTGTGTTGGATGTTTGTAATAGTTGATAGGTGGATAGGTAGATGGTTTGTGAAAAGCTTAAGTGAAAATGAGATTCTTTGTGTGCATGTGATAGGATACAAGCTAGGATACAAGCTTTTTTATATAATATAGGCTGGAATATGGTACAAGTTTTGGAAAAGATTTGGATATACAAGCTATGATACAAGATTTACAAGGTATGATACAAGATTTGGTACAAGATTTACAAGCTGTATAGTAGGTATTTACAAGCTTCATTAGATGTTGGATATTTGGTTGGAACACCAAGGGAACAAGTAGGTGTTTTATGGGATGGTGAGTGGATGGATGAGGGGTAGGATAGTGATAGATAATGGATTAGTCTTAGTACACAAGGTGCCTAAGTTACCAGGTTTTCACCAAGGTACCTATCCAAGGCACTTGAATTGCCAAGTTTTCACCATTGGACACTTATTTCTCTTTACTATTTTTTTGTATTTTTCAAAAACTGGGTATACCAAGGATCTTCAAGCATAGAAATTCTTGAGATGAATGATGTTAGTAGGATCATTCAAGAGTTCTCCTTCTGGTGTAGATAGTTGATAGGCTTCGGAGCCAAAGGATGCAATGATAACATAAGGACCAAGCCAAGTAGGTTCAAACTTGCCTTTCTTTTCTCGATCTGCTTGGACTTTCATGTTTTCTTTGAGGACCATGTCACCCAGCTAAAAGTGTCATGGGAGTAGCTTCTTGTTGAAATTCCTTTTGAGATGAGTTTGGTAGACTATGAGATGATCATAGGCTTGTTGTTGCTTCTTGTCTAAGAGATCTAGTTGGGTGAGTCTAGCTACTCTGTATATTTGCCCTTGCAAAGATATGCGCAAGGAGGGAAGTTCAACCTCTATGGGAAGTACTGCTTCTGCACCATAGACTAGGGAGTATGGAGTTGTGCCTGTGGATGTACGAAAGGAGGTTCAATAGGCCCATAGGGCTGGATTTGTTTGTAGGTGCCAATCACGGTCGGAATCATTGACAACTTTCTTTAGGATTTTGAGGAGGGTTTTATTACTTGCCTTTGCCTAGCCATTACCTTGTGGGAAATATGGGATAGAAAAGTGGTGATGGATGTGGAGGGAAGTGCATAATTCTTCCATGTTGAGATTTTCAAAGTTACCTCCGTGGTCGGTGAAGATGGTGGATGGGATGTCGAAGCGGCAAACAATGTGATACAAGATGAACTTGGACACCTAAACTCCTGTAGCCCCAACATTCTTTAGGCCAAAAGGCATCATATTGTAGCAAAAGGTTCCCCAAGGGGTAGTGAATGTTGTCTTATGCTGATCTTATTTTGCAATCTTAATTTGATTATAGCTGGAAATTCCATCCATGAGGGGCATAATTTCATGTCCAACTGTAAGATCTACAATCATATCTATGTTGGGTAAGGGAAAATCATCTTTTGGACAAGCTTTGTTAGGATCTTTGAAATCAGTGTAGATTCTAATGTCCTCGGAAGGCTTGGTGATGGGGACCATGTTGGAGATCCAGTCTGAGTAGTCGATAGGTCGAATAACCTTAGCAGCCAACATTCTTTCTAATTCAGTTTTGACCAGTAATGCCACCTTGGGGTGCATTTTTCTAATCTTTTGTTTGATGGGCTTGATCTTTGGATCGACTACAAGATGATGAACTACAAGCTTTGGATCAAGTCCTGGCATGTCTTGATATGTCCATGCAAATTGACCAATGTTCTCTCTTAAGACCTCAAAGAGGAGGTCAGCTTGGTCTTGCGATAGGGATGCAGCAATGTGAACAAGTTGGGGGATCTCTAAAGAATCGATGTTGACTTCTCTAGTACCCTCAATTAGAATAGAAGACACCTTTGGTCAATTATCTTGAGAAGGCAATGCTAAATCCTTGTGTTTTGCTTGTGACTCTAGATTTTCTTGCTGAGGGGTTCTCTTCACTACCTTAGCTAGTCCTGGATTCACCTTAGTTCTAGTTTTGAGTGTATCAGAACTAGATTGGGGACTTTCTCCAAAATACCCGTTGGGATTTAGCTTATAGATATAGGCAGAATCTAGCTTTGTTTTCTTGTGAGGAGTTTCAACTCCCATGAATCTCAGAAGTGCTTCCTCTGATGTGAACTCATCAATGTGTATGATGCTTGGTTGGTCCCAATCTATGAGTTGTGGATGGGCGAGTGGTAGGTCAATGAAATGGATGGATAGTTCTTGGAGAACAGAGTCTCCGAGGGAGATTTGGTCTGGGATATCGTCGTAGGCTCTCTTTTCAACTTTCTCAGGAATGTCTTTGATTTTGACAAGGTTGCGGTGAATGTTTGAAAAAGCATGACCATTCTTATTGGTGCCCCCAGTTGTGGGTATGCCAAAGCCAAGACCTGACTTCATTTCCCACTTGTGTGCTTCGATGGGGCACTGTATGCCTCTTTCTTCTGGTCCTAGACCACCACCTTGATAGTTCCATTTTTCAGTGATGAGCTTATGTTCTTGGGGATACTTCTAGCTGAAGTGATCAAGGCATGCTTGATTTCTTGGAGGTGCATCCTTATGTAACCAATTGTTGATATCTAGAGTGAGCTCTTCATGAAGAGGGACTTTCAAAGATACAAAGGTTGTTGGGCCAAATTGTTTGTATCGAGGAGGTGGAATCTCCTTAGCTTTGTGATATGTCGGTCATCCATGGGCATGTGGATCAAGCGGGAGTACCCCGATAACAAATGCATCTGACAGACTATACACTCCATAGCCTTTGTTATTGATTTTCATGGTAGATAGGGTGGAGGCGAGGATGGTTTCTGGGTCATTACAAGTGTGGGATGAGCTAGTGATGGCTGTGCCAATATCAATTCTAGGGAAATGGTTTGTATATGAAGCTTCAACCACATTGCAATAAGCAAAGGGTTCTGGATCGGCATGGATGGTTACCTTAGTGCTTTGATGCAAAAATTTAATGCACTAATGGTAAGTGGATGGAACAGCTTTCATGGCATGAATCCATGGGTGACCGAGGAGGATGTTAAATGGTAGGTTTAGATCAATAACATGGTAGAGTGTTTCTTGGATGACTGGCCCAACCTTGATTGCTAGCAAAATAGTTCCTTCTGTGGTTCTTTCCAAGTTGTCATAAGCTTTGATGGTGATAACCTCACTGATGATATCTGCCTCAGTATACCCAGCTTGTTTTATGAATTTTAGGGTGCAAATATTCAAGGTTGATCCATTATCTCTCATTACTCTTTTTACGACAAAATTGGATACCATGATGGTTATGTGAAGTGGAAGGGTGTGATCTGGCTCGACCACAGGTATGTCAGTGGGTTTGAATGATAGGGCACATGAGGAGGATAGGTGTCCAACAAGATTACAAAAATTAGTAGCATTGATATCTGAAGGGACACAAGATTCTATGAGAGCACTTTCAAGGATGCTTTTGTACATAGGACTAGTGCGGAGAAGATTTAAAATGGAGATTTGGGCTAGCATGTTCTCAAGGTGTTCCAAGATATTGTATTGGCTTTTTGATGGAGCTGATGGTATTGGTGGAACTGGTAGGCCTGCAATGTTAAATCGTGCTCTTCAAGTGGTGACTGCACACTCATTGTTTGGTCCTTGGATATTGATAACATTGACAGATGGCTTTTTCTCGAATATACAACCTATGAGGCTACCATAGTCTATATAGGATGAAGTGTGGTCATTATTCTTCCCATGATGTTGGTTTGGCTGGCGGTTGTTGGTGTTGTTATTTTTGGTTTGGATAGGTGCTTTTCCAAGATTTTGGTTATTGTGAGGGAGAAAAACATTTTGATAGATCTATAAGCCTGCATTGGGAGAGGCTTGGGCACCAATGATGATTTCTTTTCGATCAATGAGGTCCTGCACATAATCTTTTAGTTTCATGCATCTGAGGGTGGTGTGACCTTTTACCCTATGAAATTTGTAGTACTCATTGTCTTTGTACCATGCAGCTTTGGATTGGCTTGGGTCAATTTGCTGGGTAGGAGGAAATTTGATGAGGTTTTCCTTAGTCAATTTCTCAAAAATGACATCCAATGGCTCACCAAGGGGTGTATAATTTCTAGGTGTAGGTTGGAATCTAGGCTTTTGTCCTGCAGCTACATTGATGGCATTAGCTTGATTGCTAGACCCTTGGAAGTTGGGTCTTGGATTGTGGTTTTGATAGCTTTGGTGGTTCTGCTATTGGTAGTTGATAGCTTGTTGATTGCTTGGTTGATAAGGTGGGTTGGACTAGTTTTGAGAAGGACCACCCATATTCACATGTCTAGTGTCAGTGACGCCATCTATTGCAACTTATTTTTGTTCCAATACCTAGATTTTTCATTGGAATGTGATTGATTTTGGTTGGCCTCTTTGTAAATCTTGACCACACCATCTTTAATGAGTCCTTTCTCAAGGATCATTCCTTTCTCTTTGATATCTTTGTAGGTCTGCAAATAGTTTATGGTCATGTGGTTCATGGTCATGTGGTGAGCCAAGCTAGGATGGGCATTATCAATAAACATTTTCACCAAATGGCGCTCTAGCAAGGTGCAAGATATGTGAGTTGTAAGGGTTTGCCATCTTTGCAGATATTCAGGAAGGCTTTCTCCACCTTTTTTCTTAGTGTGGACAAGATCAACTACTGATAGCTCTGTCTCAAGAAGCTGGGCATATTGGGCTACAAACGCCTCAGACAATTCAGCAAAGTTTTTAATTGTGCCATATGGGATTCTATAAAACCATTCAAGAGCTTGTCCGACCAAGCTTTTGGGAAAAAGGCACAAGAGGAAGACATCACTATATGCCACTTCTTGGCAGTGCATGTAAAATTCTTTGATATGTGTGACAGGGTCTCCTTTTCCTCTGAATTTTTCAAACTTGGGTGTCTCAAAATGCTTTGGGAATGGAGTCATAATAATGGCTCTATAAAATGGATAAGGACACATAGTTTCAAACTTGAAGGTTTTTGGATTGTTTCCCTCCTGGATGTTCTTCAAAGCTATCTTCATGGCTTCCCATTCTGAATTAATGGGTGATGGCTGTGGTGCCCCCAAAGTAGGAGTGCCCTGAGGTAGGTATGTGCTAGATGGGGCTACTGAATATAGATGGTTGTGAGAGATTTGCTGATAGGGATTGTACATTGTTTGGGCAACTAAATGGTGGATGATGGGTTGCTAAGGTGGAGGTGGCACATATTGCTGCATGTGTTGTGAGGCTTGCTGTTGATAGTGGATTTGAGGTTGGGATTGAGGAACATAAGCTGGCTGTGGGATAAATGGATTGCTTCATGGAGGTAAGGTATAAGATGGTTGTGAAGCTTGGGGAAAGGATCAGGGAGCTTGTGGAACTTGACTTTGGATTTGAAGAGTTTGACCAATATATGTAGGTTGTGCCCCCATTTGGGAAGGTATCCGCATGGCAAAAGAGGCCAAGTAATTGGTGGTTGGTGGTGGTGGATTTCCTCCTAGAAGTGGCATAGAAAAATAGTTGGTAATAGGAGGTAATGGATTAGTTGGTGGTGGAGGTGGTGGGAATTGAAAGCTTGGGAATGGAACTGATGAGGTTTGATAGCTTGGTGGCTGGATTTGAAAGCTTAGTAGAGTGGTGGTAGGAGCTTGGGTCACTTGAGAGCTTGGCAGAACATTGGTAGTAGCTTGTGGGGTTTGATAGCTATGTGGAGTGAGGGTAGTAGCTTGTGGATTTGTGGCTGATGGTATTGAGCTCCAAGGACCTAATGGAGTGATGGAATTGTGTTCTGAGCTGAAGTAAAAAAGTTGGGGTTGGTGAAAAGTTGATTACTTGGCCCCATGGGTGGCATCCCTATTGTATATTGTTGAGGTTGGCCAAAGATGCTAGTATTGATTTGGGAGATGGGTGGGTTTGGAAGGCTGGGTTGGAGAGCAGCAACAAGAATAGTAAAGGGAGTTAATGGTGAGGTGTTTTGGGTAAAGATAGTTTGGAGTGGTGATGTATGAACTAATGATGGAGTGGTAGTGGCTAGATTTTCTTGCAGAATGGAGATTTCAACTTGGGTGGAGGATGGTATGTTTGGGTCTGTTGGATCAAAAGGACTGGCTTGAGGCTCTTCTTTTGGCACATATTGAGGATAATTCAAATCATAAGAGCCTATGGGTGGTGGGAGTTTCCCAAACAATGGGTGAGATGGATCTGATAAGGGAGGAGGTCTTCCAAAGTCGAAGGCTCCTATGTTGTCCCTTCGAAAGTTAGCCATGATTGTTTCTTTGTTCTTGTCTATAATGGTATTCACCAATACTGCATTTCCTGGTTGGTTCATGAAAGCTTCAATGTCAGTAGGTGATGGTGTAGTTTTCTCTGGGCTAAAGGATGGCTGAGTGCTCAAGGGGGGCGATGTTGTTCGATCCAAATTATAGGGCTCCATTGTCTCCTTCTTCTTGGCTAGGTGAGTGACAGGTGGCATGAAAAATACTCCTAGGGATGAGATGCAACAATGTTGATGGATGCAAAGGGGGAAGGCTTTTCTATGCAAATGATTTCCTAGGTTGAGGCAAAGCTATATGACAAACCTAAGGAGGATTGGGTTGGGGGTTCTAACTTCAAAGATATGTTGCCAAAGTGTGAAAGGTCTGCTTTCCTATGTGCAAGCTTGGTGGTGATTGTGTTAAATTTAAGGATAGACTAATGATCCTTTAGGAAGAACACAAGATTGACCACTTGTGGATCCCAACCTTTAGCTCAAGGTGATGAGGGATGACAAGTGACAAGGCTAGATTACCCTAGATAAAGCTCTGTCAAGGGGATAACCTTGGTGAGATTGGTGGATTTGGAAGATGTTAGGAATGGAAAACTTTTGGCAAGGTGACAACAATTTTGAAGGCTTGGATGTGAAGTTTTTTTGATTGCTAGCTAGATGGTTTGGTTCTAAAGAAAAGAACTAGATGAGATGGATGAGCTAAAATGCTTAAAGGGATAACCTAGAATGGTTGGCTTTCCTACAAAGATGACTCTAAAGTGAAGCTTATGCAAGAAGATGTGGAGAAACAAAGGAGTCTAATCATAGAAATCATGCCTAGTTGGTAAGGCATAAGTAGGGTCAACTCCTGGATGTTTGCTAAATCTGATAGTACGATCTAACCAGGCTTCTTTAAGGGCTTTGTCGATCACTTTTTCTTCTGCTTTGTGGAGTTTAGCAATTCAAGGGCTTGGTGTTACTTCCTTTCTCTTGGTGAAAATTTCTTGGTATGCCTGAGATGGCTTGAGTTTGGTTTTGTGAAATTTCTATTTGAGTTTGGGTTGTTCTGACATAAATTCCTGAATCTTCTTAGCTTTGAGAGATCTTGGTTATTTTGCTTCAACTCATTCAACTTCTGGAACAAGCAATGACTACGCTAAGTATGCCCTAAGATAGGATTGACCAAGTTTGGCAAACATTCATTCAACAAGTAAAAAATCAAGCAATAGATAGGAACAACCAGATAGAAGTTTTTGATTCTCAGAATGTGATACTTGCGCCAAAGAGTGTGTATGTTTTACAAATGTTTTGATTAGTAACTTCAAACACATTAACACCCTAGATGGTTGTCTGCAAGGCTGACAGTTGGTTTAGCTATGGAGTCCTCAATATACCCAAGGTACGTGAGGCCCAAATTCGTAGATGAAACAAAAAGATGTCACACAGCCAAGAGGAGTGGTAACCCACTTCTTCTCTTTCACTTCTCAAGGGTATAAAGTTCCTTGAGGCTTAGCCCGAGTGACAAAATCTTGATTCCAAGAGAGGTGTCTTTGGATTCACCTCCCAATCTTTATACTCTGTCGGAACGCTGGAGTTGAGGTCATCCCAAGGGGTGATGAAATCCCCAAGAAGGCCTCCTAAAACTTAAACAAGATTTTGGATCCTAATCTTATGCACCCAAGATGGCCTCGAAAAATGACAAGGGGATAGAAGACTTAGATGATCTTGGGCTAAAAGACAAAATTATTTTCCAACTGTCACTTAAGTTTTTTGATCTAGACCTTGCAAACACACATGCTTGGGATGCAAATGTTCAATTCCAACTTGAAGCATTAACAAAAGTAAAATCGATCAAAGAATGAATAAACCAAGAAGATTTAGGGTCAACAAAAGTAAACTGGCATGCCCGAAGGCCCTTCACATCAAGTATCGATTGATTTTTTCTTTAAGGCATTCAAGATTGAGTGTGAGTTTGTTTTAAGCCCAAGATAAAGATGTGTAAAACTCAATTTCAAACGCGTGCCTGGAGGCCCTCCACGATAAGAGTTGTTCAATTTTTATGCCCAAATGAAGTGTTAGCGAGATTAATGTTCATTCAAGAGATTTTCTAGCTTAGAAAAACCACTAAAAACCCAAGTGAGTGGAGTTTGATTTTCATGGAGCACTTAACATCCTCTTAGGTAGACCCATCCCCATATATGGCGCTAAGATTGCAACCGATGGTTAGAATTATGGGTGATTAAAGAGGGTGAGTCAACTACAAACTCACTCAAAGCATTTTTATTAGTTTTTATAACTTAGAAAATTTTTAAAATGTGGAGTTAGGTTCTTTTTATGCCCAAAAATTGAAGTGTGAGATATTGTAATGGTTAGTTGATCCTTTGCATTCAAGATTGTGTTTGTTTGTTTTAAGCATGCATTCCAAATTTTTTTTTTTTTAATCCATGGCATTCAAGATTGATTAGAGCAACATTCATTCAAAGACAAGTGATTAAACATTCAAGTTTTTTTCTTTGAGCAGTCAAGATTGAGATTTTACATGTTGTTTTAACAACTTTGAAGTACTTTGTTTTAACCTTAGATCATTCAAGATTGTTTTGGACTCAAAAGTGAAAATGACTCTTTGGACTTTGGTTTTCATTCAAGATTTTGTGTTCTAGTTTACATGTTTTAAGCCTAAAAAAATGATATTCCTAGATTGTTTTGATGCATGAAAAACTTAGGAAACATTCAAGATTTTGCAACAAGACATTTGTTTGGAAAAAATAACAAAGCTTTTAGGACAATTTTGGCAACCATTTAGGACTCTTAGTTTTTATGAGATTTTTAAAAGAACTTTAAAATATTTGCAAATGAGGTTCATTTTATCCTTGATTGATGCTTTGAGTTTGATTTAGATTTTAGTGTGCACTTAGTGTTGATTTTGAACCTTTTGAAATGGAAACTTGAAGTTTTTTAAAAATTTTCAAAAATGAAGTGTTCCTAACTTTGCATGAATGCATCTAAAACTTTGATGTTTCAAGGATGCAAATGATTGGATTGCAAATTTTTAGTTTTTAATGGATTTAAGTATGATTTTGGGGTTCATTTTAAGCACTTTAAAAAAAGTGTGTATGATTTTTCTTCCTTAAAAAAAAAGGCCAAGATCCCTCAAGAAGAAGAAGAAGAAGAAGTAGACAGAATAGAAGAAGAATATAGACAAGAAGAGAAGAAGAATTCCAAGTGCTTCGTCTACCTATAAACTTGAAAAATCTGCAAACACTATGAGATAGACTATGAGTTCCTTTGTCTTCTTCATGCTCATGTGGACCTACAAAATCAATTTATACAATCCTACCAATCACAAAAACAAGAAAAATTAGCCAAAATCAGCAAATGACATACAAAACTTGACTAAAAAAGCTAATGAAAATGATCCATGCGGGGTCCCCCCAAGTGTGCCAAAATGTATATGCTACTTTAGTATGTTAGAAACACTAAATTAAAACAATCAAAAGCATTTGCATACTAATTTAACATATCTTCATGAGAGACAAAGTGAAGTTCTCAAATGAGAATATGAGCCATGGATAGGCTCTCTCAATGAGGATGATCACTTGATGTAGAGGTGTGTCTAATAGCTAAGATGGCTTGATTATGTATGTATGCTCAAATGCTCAAATGGGCTTCAATGGAGGATTTTTGATAGATTTTGGTGAATGGATTTGATGTAAAAATGGCTTCTCAAAATGACATTATGGCTTTACTTTCTAGATTGTGTTAAAATGGCTTAGGAGAGGATTCCTTAAATAGGCAAAGGGCTTGAGGGATCAAGGGCCAGGATGCAAGGATGGAAAAAAGCTTATGGAAGGTTTAGATTGAATGAGAGGAGAGCACATGGATTGTGCTTCCTTACAGCCAATCAGGGAGTGACACATGTCACAGGGTCATTGGTTAGAGCAAGAGGGGTTGAGGGGTCAACAAAGGAGGCTCAAAGTTCATAAAGACCCTCATAATGGCTTGTAAGAGCAATGAATGAGTTTGTAAGAGTCTTGATGTAAGGAAACTTGGAAATAAAGAATATAACCATTTCCACATAACCCATAATAGATTGGAAATAAACATGGAATTAAAATCCACATGCAAGAGAATAGAAAACATACCCACAAAATTGTGACACAAGATATACCTTGGGAAACCCTCATTGAGGGAAAAAACCCATCCTCCAAAAGCATCCATCATCATGTATTATTCAGCAAAATACCATTGCCATACAACCATGGAAGCCTTCATGACCATAGCCACAACCGAGAAAATTATGTGAACAAGCATGAATCCACACATCCCATGCCATGCTTTCAACCTTCACAAATGCTCCCTTGGCTAACCTGTCAAGCCTTGTCCTGCTCGACTCTTGCCTTTTGTCTTCTCCTTGTCACTCTCTTTCTATACAAAAACTACCCTTGCGGCTGCTTATATAGTAGCAAGTCCCACAAAACCACTAAGTGGTATTACATAAACCATGTGCTAAAACCATGTGCTACCTAACCCACTGACCCCACATTTAATATTGGGCATTTAATTCTTTTCCCCAATATTAAATAATTACATGAAATATTTTCACAATGTTACAATACAACTCATCAAGAATATTCCATGGGAATCTTTACATGTTGCACGTCCATTTAGGTACAACATTACATAATAAAAATAAAATAATAAAATAACAATATTATGCAATATGTGCAACACCCATTATCTCAACAATCTCCCACTTGTTGTATACATTGCATAGGGTCAATCCGTAGCCACACAAAATGAACAAGGGAACAATCCCTCCCAGCACATCCACCATCATGGATCAAAATACACCAAGTGCTCCATCTTGGTACCCGCAACAAAATCAAAGTATCAAACATCTCGAACATGAATGATCTCACCTCCTATTATGCCACTCCCACTGGACATACATAGAAGCCATCTAAAGAGAAAGCCACCCAACCTGTCGCATTAGAAGATCATAAAATCTTGTACCAACTGAAATTCTAAGCACAAATAACTTGATCCAAAGGTAATCACATGTATCTGTAGTTGTCAAAATATCCATAGCTGAAATAGCACCCACAGCAAAGTGCCAAACCCATCCAACTATCCATACCTCTAAGGTATAACAAGTGAATCTCATATCACTGACATATCCAATCTATAACCTGCAATCACAAGCCTCAAGAGCAATACCTGCCACATATATACCAAGAAGCTCCCACTGCAAAAGATAATGTCAAAATCTATAACCAATCCACTCACAACATCTCAGAAAAGTGAATCCATGTAGTATCAAGGACATCCACAATACATAATCCAATAGCCTGCAAGAATGAGTCTCATAACAAGTCTCCAATGCTCTCCCAAATTCTACACAACCAATAGAGGAAAGAGATAAAGAAATAACCATGTCATCTCTCACATGACATACATGAGCACAAACCAGTGATCACAATATCCAACTAATCTCAAATCCAATGTAGTCAAAACTGAACATCCAGGAAGATAACCAAGACTAGAGAAACCATGCAAATCATAACCTGTATCATGTCCTTCTACACACACCTCTAGATGTAAACTGTGCAAGTATGATCTCCTCCATAAAACCCCAACAAGAAGCCTCAACAACACCCAAACCATACCATATAGTTAATTATGGATGTAAGCCTCTCACAAGAAGATCAAAACTCAATAAACCCATTCCTAAACCAAGGAATAACCATTCCTAATCCAAGGAAAATGCCCAATATAAAATCATCTCCCAAACTCAACCAGCACAACAACATATGCAAATGGAGATAACCAATGCTTAACCATCTCTCAAATGAACCCTCTAGAACTAAATCATGTACCGTAGCTCAAGATCCATATCCATGAAAGACAAGCATAAATATAATGCAACTGAGAGAAAACAATGGGCTATACCTCTCAAGTAGCAAACCACCGAGTAGACCAAGAGTGGGGAATGAGAATGCTCATCAAGATACCCAAGTATCCAACCAAGACTCATCTAAGAACAATCTCCTCTCAAGTCCATATCAAGTGACTGCCCCTCGAACTTCTTGCTGAAACCATCAACCGTCCCAACAAATACTTCTCTAATCCAAGAGAAATTAGCATCACCACCGTCTCTAAGTATCCATGAGCACCTGTAACCAATCAATCCATGCCAACTCCAAATGCAACATAGCAATATCATGAAGTATCCAGCTTATGATCAGTGTACTCAATACCAAGAAACTAAACCAAGATCAATGTCAAAGTTTCAACCATGGCCTCAAGAACATAAACATGACAACATGATCTTACCATCTCAACTTAAGAGATAACATGCTCCATATGAACATACTATAACATGTCACAACTTTAAATGCGTATCAAGAGTATACCATGACATAATAATGAAACCATCCTCATACCAAGGATAACATGCCAAATAAAAATATAAATCGCACCTTTTCCAAGAACCCTATGAGTCCTCAAGATGCAACCATCTCCACACACCATGAAGAAAACCATCTCCACATACCATGAAGATAACCAAGAACTCCATGAGTCCTCAACATCTAACCATCTTCAAACACCATGAAGATAACAAGTGCACCATACAAATGTTAAAGATGCTTCTGCAGCAATAGGATCTAAGACAAACCTCCAACATTTGCAAACACTCAATAAATATATCAATGCCAACAACTCCCACTCAACTGTGGTACCAAGTTACTTATGGCATCATAAAATCCATCTCCTACATGAAGATCCAAACCAAACTAGGAACTAATCCTGCACTGTCACCCCATCACTGTCACAAGCTCCCACTAAATCATGTATCCAAGCTATTCATGACATAATGATGAAAAACCATCTTCTAACCATGAGAATCAACCAACGCATCAAACCATCAAAGAACTCAAAGTGCACATCATGAGCTCCTCAAAAGAAAATCGAATAACCATGATCCTCAACCAAGAAGATATACCACCATAACTAAATCAAAAAATCTAAGCTAATGAACATCAAGCATGTACCTGTATAACCAATCATGTCATGCCAAAATCTATGACACCATGATCACATCCATGAACTAAGCATCTGGCTCTCAAAGTGTCCAACCTATCAACATAAAATAGTCAACCAAAATCCTCCACCATGACTGTACCTGGTAACAACATCTCATCCTTTCTACATGAAGAATAAAATCAGCAAATCATGTGACTCAGGGCATAGACAACCCAAATCCAAGCCACCAATCTGAATATGCATCAATAATGAAAGATCAATGGGCAAAGACAACCCATAACCAAGCTATAAATGCAACCTATAAGTATAGACCGCTTACAACACTGCACAACTTGTAGACTCAACAAGTCATAATGCATATCCAAATCCAAACACTGATAACCATATCATCATGAGACCAATCTGAAATATGAACTGAGTATACAATGACATCAAAACTTAAATTTCTAATGCCATAAACTCATAATGTTACCATAGTCAAAATATACCTATAAGCTGTTCAGATAAATATATCACCAAATAAATTATGCCAAACCTGCATCAAATCTGAACCAATTTGTAGAGCTCTCCAAGAGCTTTCCGTTGACTACTCAAAGTCTAAAATCCGACTCCGTATGCCCAAGTTATGCCCTAATCTGTGCTTAAAATAAATAACATCTGACTTTAGGGCTCTTAAAACCTGGCAAAATTTTAAAATCATAGAACCAAACCTACACCATCTTGTAGTGCTCTAAATTAGCTTTCCAACGCCTATAAGAACTCTGAAATTTGACATTCTGAGAGAAAGTTATGGCCGTTTTACTAAGACTGTCTTTTTACCATTTTTAGTACAATTTTTCATTTTTAATTTTTTTTCAGTGATGAAAATTCTGACGGGATTAAATTTGATGGCCATCATGGGCTGAAACTAAAAAACTCTTTCATTTTCTCTGAACATGGCCAAACTAGGGCATATTATATATCAAAATTTATGAAAATGTCGACCCGGATCCAATGGTGAGGTCTGTTTTTACCCAGGAGGTCATTTTTACATGCTACCCCCCAAAACCCTCATTTTAAATGAAACATCCGAAAAAATCTTTTTGTCCAACAATTTCACATGCCCAAATCTATTAACATCTCATCATAACAGCAAACCCAAAACCCTCAGATCTGCAATAAATCATTCATATATCTTGCCCTTTCTTTTATCCTCTCATGCATTCCCATGGATTCAATCTAGGGTTACAATAATAAAACCATAGCTCTGATACCACTTGTAAGAAAACTTGGCAATAAATAATATAACTGTTTCCACATAACCCATAATAGATTGGAAATAAACATGGAATTAAAATCCACATGCAAGAGAATAGAAAACATACCCACAAAATTGTGACACAAGATATACCCTGGGAAACCCTCATTGAGGGAAAAAACTCATCCTCCAAAAGCATCCATCATCATGTATTATTCAGCAAAATACCATTGCCATACAACAATGGAAGCCTTCATGACCATAGCCACAACCGAGAAAATTATGTGAACAAGCATGAATCCACACATCCCATGCCATGCTTTCAACCTTCACAAATGCTCCCTTGGCTAACTTGTCAAGCCTTGTCCTGCTTGACTCTTGCCTTTTGTCTTCTCGTCTTCTCCTTGTCACTCTCTTTCTATACAACAACTACCCTTGTGGCTGCTTATATAGTAGCAAGTCTCACAAAACCACTAAGTGGTATTACATAAACCATGTGCTACCTAACCCACTGACCCCACATTTAATATTGGGCATTTAATTCTTTTCCCCAATATTAAATAATTACATGAAATATTTTCACAATGTTACAATACAACTCATCAAGAATATTCCATGGAAATCTTTACATGTTGCACGTCTATTTAGGTACAACATTACATAATAAAAATAAAATAATAAAATAACTATATTATGCAATGTGTGCAACACCCATTATCTCAACACTTGAAAGCTTGGCGGTTGGGATATTTTGGAGGGAGTTGAGATTGTTGACTTTGGCTTAGCTTAGGAAAGTCTTAAGCTTGACTTAGGAATGTGCAAATGATTAAGACTTGGATTAGGCTTGGGTTAAGATTAGATTAGGCTTGTTAGAGATGGGCAAGTGGATGGCATTTAATGAGGGTGGGTGAAGGAGAAGGTATTTGTTGGCTTTGGCTTGGGTTAGCAAGTCTTAACCCATGTTTAGGGAATGTGACAAGGTTAGGAGAGGATCAGGATTAGGATTAAAGATAAGGATTGACATCTTCTAAAAGAGTCTAAGCTTTGGATGAGGATGAAGACTTTCTAGAAAAGTCTAGAACTTCCTAGGATGAGGATAAAAAGGGTTTTTTAGAAAATAAATCAAGTTTTATTTATTTCAAGGGTTTGGGTTGAGGAGATATTTATTAAAACATTTTTAATAAATGTGAAGATTAATATTTAATCTTAATTAAATATTTTGAGTTGGGATTAGGGATAGGAAATGATGGGATTAGCCTTTAATCGAAATTAAAGAAAGATTAGAAGATTTTGGAAGAGGTTAGTGGTCTTCAGAAAATTGGCCAAGTTTTGGGCAAAAAAAAAAAATTTATTTATTTTGAGATTTTTGGTCAATTTATTAATTAAATAATTAATAAATAAAGAAATAATGTTTAAATAAGATTTAAACATTTTTGGGAGGGATTCCTTAATTAAATATTTTTAATTAAGATAAAGGGATTTAATGGCATAAAAAATAAATAAATAAGATAAATAAATAAATAATTAATTAATGATGATGTCATCAGGGATTTTTTCAGAAAATAAAAATACTTTATTTTTTAAAGGATTTTTAGGTGTCTATATATAGTAGCTGCCACATATTCAACTTCAGCAGTAGACTATGAGGTGTAGCTTTGCTTTTTGCTTGTCCATGTAATCAACCTCTTTCCTAAGAAAAGTGCTTCTTCACTGCTGCTTTTTCTATCATCAATGTTGCCTCCCCAATCTGCATCAGTGTAGGCTTTCAATTCAGACTTCTCATTCCTCTTGTAGTATAAACCAAATTCATCAGTTCCTTTCAGGTATTTTAGTATTCTCTTCATTGCCATTAAGTGATTTTCTCTAGGATTTGCAAAAAATCTTGCTATTATTCTAATAGCTAATGTAATGTCTGGTCTACTATGTACAACATATTGTAGCTTGCCAATCATTGACCTATACAATGTCTGATTTACTTCAGCAAACTCATCATTCTTAGATAGTTTATGGCCTATTGCCATTGGTGTGTTGACTGGTTTGGAGTCTTTCAGCACAAATATTTTGAGTACTTCTTTGATGTATTTTGATTGGGTTACAAATATTCCATACTTCAACTAATGTAATTGTAATCCAATAAAGAATTTAATTTCTTCCAACATTGACATCTCAAATTCATGCTCCATTTGAATAGCAAAATCTTTGCATAAAACATCTTTTCCTCCAAATATCATATCATCAACAAAGATTTCTGTTATCAAAATGTCTTTACCTTTCTCAGCTTTGATGTACAAGTTGCTATTGTCATCTGTTCTTTCAAATCCCATTTTCACAAGATATTTGTGCAACCTCTCATACCATGCTCTAGGTACTTGCTTCAATCCATAAAGTGCTTTGTGTAGCTTGCAAACCATGTCCTTGTTCTTCTAATCAACAAATCCCTCTAGTTGTCCTATGTAGACTTCCTCTTCTAGTATACCATTCAGAAAAGCAAACTTCACATCCATTTGGTAGAATTTGAAACCTTTGTATGCAACATATGCAAGTAATGTTCTTACTCTTTCCATTCTTGCAACAAGGGCAAATGTCTCTCTATAATCTAGTCCTTCTTCTTGTGCATAGCCTTTGCAAACTAATCTCTCTTTCTTTCTTGTTATCACACCATTCTCATCAAGTTTGTTTCTAAACACCCATTTTGTACCAATCACATTCTTATCAGCTAGTCTAGGAACTAAAGACCATGTTTTTTTCTTCTTGATCTAATCTATCTCTTCTTTCATGGCTTTATACTAGTCATCATCTTTTAGTGCATCTTTAACTAATTTGGGTTCAACCTTGCTTAGTAGACATGATTCACTTTTTGAGCCTATTCCTTGTCATTGGCCTTGCATCCTTGTCACCAATGATTTGATTTGTAGGGTGATGTCTTCTTATATAGTTGGCCAATCCAGGTACAATCCTTCTTTCCATGTTTGATACTTCAGCTTTAGAGTCATTTCATTCTTCTTCATTTGGCATTTCATCATTCCTTTCTTGCATACTATTTTCTAAATTAGAGTGTGCATTTTTTGCATTCTGTAGCTCAGCTTTTGAATGTAGCTCGACAATCATTGGTTGAGACTTGAAAGATACTAAATTTTGTTGTTGATTCCCAACTTGATTTGCAATATTGTCTTCAACTATCATTCCTTCATAGAAGTATACAAAGGATCTATAATCCTCTATTTGCTTTGACTCATCAACTTGAACTTTTGCATGCTCATCAAAATTTACATTTGAACTCTCCACAACTTTGTTAGTGTTAGTATTCAAATACTTATATGCCTTACTTCTAGTGGAGTATCCAAGAAATATGCCTTTATCACTTTTTGCATCAAACTTTCCATTTCTAGTATCTTTTAGAATATAGCATTTACAACCAAATATTTTGAAATGTTTAACATTAGGTGAATAACCATACCATAATTCAAAAGGTGTTGTATTTGTACCTTTCTTGACTTGAACTCTATTTAGTGTGTAGACTGCAGTACGTATAGCTTCTCTCCAATACTTTAGTGCAACATTTTTCTCCATCATCAAGGTTTTAGCACAGTCAATCATTCACCTATTCCTCCTTTCAACAATACCATTCTGTGGTGGAGTTCTTCATGCTGACATTTTCCTTTTAATACCTTTGTCATTGCAGAATATTTCAAACTCTCTTAATGTGAACTCACCTCCTCTATCTAACCTTAGGAATTTTAGGTCCTTTTCTATTTCCTTCTCAACTCTAGCCAAATACCATAGATTTTTTCTTTAAGAACATGGCATTCATCATTCTAGAATAGTCATCTACAAATAGCATTATGTATCTGTCTCCTAGGTAGCTTTGCACTTCTATTGGGCCACATAAGTTTATATAGACTAACTCTAGTACTTCATTGGAAGTGTATGTTTTTCTTTTGAAACTAGACTTAGTCATCTTTCCTAGTTGACATTGTTTGCACATTGTGTTTTTAGGTTTCTTCAACTTAGGCAATCCTCTAACTTTCTTTTTCTTGCTGATACTAATCAGATGATCAAAGTTAACATGACACAACCTTTTGTGCCACAACCACACATCATCAAGTCTAACAACAAGACATGTTGCATCTTCCATATCTAGGTAAAATAGATTACTCCTAGTTTGTTCACCCTTTCGTATTAGATTTTCATCAGTGTCATAGATCTTGGCAGTTTTGTTTCCAAATTCAACTTTGCAACCTACATTGCCTAACTGTGATACACTCAACAAGTTGTAGTTCAATCCTTCAACATAGTATGCATTATCGCATGAAATTTTCTCTGTAAGTTTGATAGAGCCTTTTCCTTTGATGTAACATGGGGCATCATTACCAAATCTAATACTATTTCCATCATATTGAGTAAAGGTAATGAACTTACTTTTATCTCTTGTCATGTGATGTGAGCATCCACTGTCTATGATCCACTTGTCATTCTTGTTCACATAGGCAACCAATGCTATTGCTTCATCTTCATCTTTATCTAATTCATCCTTTATGGCTACATAGACTACTTCATCATCATTCTCATTAGAGTCTTCTTCAACAATGTAGCATCTCTTACCTTTCTCCTTGTAATCTTTGCTGTCATCTTCTCTTTTATTCCTGAACTTGTTTCCTTCTTTGTAGT
The DNA here is from genome assembly GCA_028749045.1 of Cupressus sempervirens. Taxonomy (NCBI): domain Eukaryota; kingdom Viridiplantae; phylum Streptophyta; class Pinopsida; order Cupressales; family Cupressaceae; genus Cupressus; species Cupressus sempervirens. The sequence goes on along the minus strand of CM053790.1, from coordinate 6,331,280 downwards.
TCTTCTATGGACATCTTGTAGCTATATGACCTACTTCATTGCAATTGAAACATATGATAAGGAGCTTACCTTTGAATTTTCCTTCACCTCTATGGAATCTCCTAGCAAGTAGTGCTTCTAGCTGTTCCACATCTTCCTCATTTGTGCTGCTGTCATTGGATGCATGTTTTCCTTTTCTTCTTTTCTTGCTTGATGTATCCTCCTTAGTATCTTTTATTGTCATTTTGGCCTTGAAATTAGATTCAAGGTTCTCAAGTCTGTAGTTGTCAAAATTGGATATCTCAAATGCAGTAAGTCTTCCCACTGTTCCTTCAAAGGTTAGTGTGTTCCCTTGTACACACCTTAGCTCTTGGATGGCTGAAACTCTTATAGCATAGATAGGGAGCAGAGTTCTTAAGTATTTGCTGATAGCTATTTCTTCTTCCAATTGTCCACCTAGACTTCTTATTGCACTCACCACTTCTTTCATTCTTGCAACATACCGAGTAACATTTTCACCTGCTTCCATCGTCATGTCATCAAACTTTCCTCTTAGACTTTCTCTCTTTGCTCTCTGGACATTCTGATCTCCTCCATAGATTTTTGATAAGGTTTTCCACATCTTGAATGTAGTGTCACAATCTTTGATGTCATCATATGTTGAAATGTCTTAATGGGAAGAGTGTTTCTGAGGGGGGGGGGGGGGTGGGGTGAATTAGAAGTACTGACCTTTTCTTAAATTTTAAATCCTTAATAACATATAATTGAAATTAACATACATGCATATAAATATTAAACAATCATGAGAAGAAAACATGCATCACCATATAACACTTTGAGATTTTGGTGACCCAGAAACCCTCTAGGAATAAGAAGGTAAAGCTAGAGTGGGGATGATATCCACAAAATTACTATAGCAATTGATTTCAACCACTTTTGATGGTTTGCCTGTTAAAGGCTACAACACTGTTAAATGTGACCCTGTTAAAGGATTTCTACACCCTATTAGAAGTGTTCCCTATTATAGGACTTAAGAACATTCAACTTAGAATGCCACCCTATTAAAGGATTTACATAGAGCTGTTAAACCCACCTAACTCAATAGGATTTCCAAATTCCTAATACAATTGTGAGAGAATATTAGAATAATACACCTGATCTAATGCAATCTCTGATGCTGATCTCAAGTACTTGATCTACTCTTCTATCACTGATCTCTGCTAGATCTAATCTGTTGATTGTGTTCCTTGTTCTGTTCTGATCAACTAGATGTATAAATGACGTCCTTTCCACTAAATCTTTGACACCAAGAGTTTTGCAATGACCTTAATAATAGGCTTTGCTTTTCCTTCTTCTTTCAACTCTTTTCTTCTCACTTCTCTTTTCAATGGCATCAAGACTCCCTTATAAAGATTAGTGGTTCGTTATGCATCCTTGATTCAAGTGTTCCCACTCAAACCCTTGAAATTCACCTATTGGCTGCATGCAGTCTCAAATTTTTTGATTGGCTGCATGCAGTCTCCAATTTTATGATTGGCTACATGAAGATTGCATAGGTGGTTGGGAGGATTTGATCTTATCCTTTTATCCTATCATGAGTCATGCATAACTATTTTACATCTTGGCTTGTAATTGCACAAACTTTCATGCTAATCCTGCATTGCTCGACACGTGAAGTAATACTGATGCTTGGCACCATCTATTCTAGATTGTTCGGCATCCACTATGTTTTTGCGTTACTCAGCACCTGTAGAATTACTATGTCACTCGACACCTATAGAATTCTTGTGTTACTCGACACCTATTAACTTCCTGTGTTACTCGACACCTATTAACTTCCTGTGTTACTCGATACCTATTAAATTCTTGTGTTACTCAACACCTATTAGTGACTCGACACATACTATTTTTTGATCTACTCGGCACTATCTGTAACTCGACATGTGTTAGAGTTCTGGCTCAACTTCCATTGTATACTCGACATGTATAGTGAAGATGGTTAAGTGTGTTGACACTCATTTGTCAATCTTACTTATTTGATCAACAATCTCCCCCTTTGACATGAGTGTCAAAAACACTTAACTAATCATTCATGATCTAATCCTTATATTTACATTCTTCACTTGCTTAACTTACATAATAAATTTCAAAAAATATTGTAAACAACAATATACCTTATGACTCCCCTAGAGTTGATTATGCCTTATCATGTCATGAATTCTGATATCTTGTGCCAATGTGCCTGATGTTCTTTGTTTCTATCCTATTCTTTCCTTCTGATCCTGTTATCTCCTTATCTTCTTGCTATATGCATTTCTCCTCCTTTAATATATCTCCCCCTTAGAATGATGTTCTCTATTCTGTCATGTTCTTGCCTTTTGATCTTGTTATCTCCTTATCTTCTTGCTATATGCATTTCTCCTCCTTTAATATATCTCCCCCTTAGAATATTGTCTCCTTCATTGTCTCCCACTTTTTGACACTAATGTCAAAGGGTTCTAAATAGTAATGCCATGCTTGGCCAAAAATGTTTTATTAACCTCAAGGAGTATTTTGAGAGCTGCATCCCAGTTATTCAATGCAATATCAAAGACTTGTGTTGGATTGCAAGCTCTGCTACTAGATCAACAAGTCCTTCATGTGTAGAAATATTTGGATCCTTCTTAAGGACTCTTTCAGCATACATTTGCTCCTTGTGTAAGACTTCCAAATGAGGAGTAATTGAGGCTTGAATCTACATCAACTTTTCTTTAATAGTGGCCTCTTCTACTGATAATGCAACTAATTCCCCCTGAGTGTGAAGCATTTGAGTAAAATGCTTCTCACCGTGTGTAGGATTTGAGGGTAGTTGCATACTGGAGAGCTTTAGTTTTTCTCTCAAGGTTAAATTTTTTTTGGATTTATTTCTTGTGTAAACCTGGAGAAATCACACAATTTTTTGTAAAGGAAAAAGATGTTTCCTAGTACAATCTTTACCTTATCCAATTTCTTGGCTAGGTCAACCTGTCCCAAAATAATTCCATTAGCTATATTTTAGTTGAACTTTCCTAGAAGCTTCTTTTTTGACCATTCCATGAGTTTTACATTTGTATCATGGTCTTCATTATTTACTTGGTCAACTATATCAGATAGTTGCTCAAGGATTGGCCTACTTACATCTGGAGGTTGTAGGCTGAAGGCATCCATGAATATTGACACAGGCAAGAGGAGTGAATAACTAGGGCCAAAGGCTCACCCAACTATACAAACCACCCTGCAAGAGTTAACACAACAAAAATGAACACAAAGAACATCAACCAAAGGAGAGAGAAGAGAAAATAATTATATTGATTCATCAAAATATCTTCATACATGCCCAGCTGTGAGGCCTTCTGGGTTATGGCCAATTACAATACATTCAATTACAAAGATCCAACAACAAATTTGCACTTTTAGTTATGCTCCCTCATCTTCTCTCTTTGAAGCTTATTTTCTTTTCAAAACTTACTTAACTCTAAGCCTAAACTCTCTATTTATACTTGCCAAAATGGCTTATAGATCATTCTAGAATCATTACATAAGAGGAAGGCCGATACAAGATCCTATCAATAAATTCACAATCAAAATTAAATATGCAATTCAGCTCCCACTAAGAACCAAAAATAGACAACTCAACACCCACTGGATAACTCAGCACCAACTAGGAAACTGGCACTCGACATCACTCGACATCCATTGAAAATTGGCACTTGGCATCACTCGACATCCATTGAAAATTGGCACTTGGCATCCACTGGAAATTGGCACTTGGCATCAACTAGAAACTAACACTTGACATCAATTGAAAATTGGCAACTCAGCATTACTCGACATCAACTGGGTAACTGGGCACATGAAGGAATGCTACAATAACTCAACACATGAAGAATGCTACAGTAACTTGACACATGAAGGAATTGCTAGGTACATGAAGGAACTACTAGGTGAACAAAATGAGTAGGCTAACAAGGCAACCTAGGATGCTCCTGCATCAGACAATTGGGGTTGAAAGAAATGATTCTCCTGAATCATTGAGATGTCCCAACTTGAGCTGAATTCAACTCAAATTGAGAAGTCCATGAAGCATCTTCAATAGGTCTATTCTTCCACTTCACCAAATATTCATAGTAATCTTTTCCTCTTGTACTCCTGCCAACTCTCTGATCCAAAATCTGTTCAGCTTCTTCAATCTACTTCTTAGGATAATCATCTAGTATAACAACTTCATCCTCTGACTCATGATACTTATACAAATCAAAAATATTAGATATAGGAGATATATCCATGTCATTAGGTAACTCAACTTCATAAGCATTACCACTGTCAAACTTCTTCAGGATCTTACAAGGTCCAAATTTCTTCATCTTTAGTTTGCTATATGTTCCAACTAGGAATCTTCCTTTCTTTAGATGAACCATCACCTCATCACCAACTTGAAAATCATGGTGTCTTCTAGACTGATCAACATTCTCCTTATACTTCTGATTGCTTTGTTCCAACCTCAACTTCACCTCTTTATGCAAAGATTCCATGAAATCAAAAATTTCTTCTCCTGCAGCGCTTCTCTTTCCTTCACTAGCAACATCTCTCAAATCTGATATACCTCTAGGATGCGTTCTAGTAATAATCTCAAAAGGTGTCTTCCCTGTACTCCTATTCATAGAATTGTTATATGCAAATTCAGCTTGTACCAATACTATCTCCCAATTACTTGGTTTATTTCCAACTAAACATCTCAGCAAATTTCTCAAGCTTCTATTCACAACCTCTGTCTATCCATCTATTTGTGAATGGAATGTAGAACTAAACTTCAATTCAGTACCCATCTTCTTCCACAAAGTCTTCCAAAAATAACCAACAAACTTACTATCTCTATCTGAAATAATGCTTCTTGGTAATCCATGCAATCTCATAATCTCTTTAAAGAAAATTTCAGCAACATGCTCAGCATTGATGTCTTCTTACATGGTATAAAATGATCCATCTTAGAAAATTTTTCCACTACAACAAATATAGAGTCATACCCCTTCATTGTTTTAGGCAATCCAAGAACAAAATCAATACTAATGTCAGTCCAAGGTTTCTCAGGAATAGTAATAGGTGTATACAAACCAATATTTTGACTCACTCCCTTTGCAACTTGACAAAGTCCACAACTCTTTACAAATTTTTGAACATCCTTATACATTTGTGGCCAATAATACTTCTCTTTCAACAAACTCAATGTCTTATCAATTCCAAAATGTCCAGCTAATCCACCACTATGCTTTTCCTTAATCAAATTCAACCTCATAGGACTTCTAGGAATACACAACTGAATACCTTTGAACAACATACCTTCTTGAATGAAATACTCATCATACTTACTTATGTGATTTGTCAGATTTGGTGCTCTGCACTCTTGCCATGCCTCAGAAAAATTAGGATCAACATCATACAATTCTTTCATTTCATCAAAACCAAGAACTTCAACCTTCATTTCAATCAACAAAGAATGTCTTCTACTCAATGCATCAACAACTTTGTTAGCAACTCCACTCTTGTGCTTGATCATAAATGTAAAACTCTGCAAATACTCAACCCACTTCATATATCTTTGATTCAATTTATGTTGACTTCCCAAGTATTGTAAAGCTTTATGATCAGTATACAACACAAACTCCTTAGGCATCAAATAATGTCTCCATTTCTTCAATGTTTGAACAATATCATAAAATTCTTGATCATACACATACTATTTCCTTTTAGCATCATTCAACTTTTCACTAAAGAAAGCAACATGCTTACCTTCTTGACTTAATACAACTCCTATTGCATTACCACTTGCATCACATTCAACTTGAAATACTTTGTTGAAATCAGGTAAAGCCAATACAGGTAATTCAATAACCTTTTGTTTCAAAGTCTCAAAACTCTTATCAACTCCATGTGTCCACTTGAATTCCTTTTTATCTAAACTCATTGTTTTAGTCATAGCATTACAAACAGCACTGAAATTCTTTATAAACTTTTTGTAAAATAGCCAAACCATGAAATGATCTTACCTCACTCACATTCTTAGGTATAGGCCATTCCAAAATTGCTTTAACCTTCTCAGGATCCATCTTCACACCATTAGTTGAAATCACAAATCCCAAATACACAATCTCCTCTTGCATAAAAGAACACTTTTTTAGATTAATCAACAACTTTTCCTTTTTCAACCTCTGCAATACTTGTCTAATATGCTCAAGATGTTCTTTCTTAGTCTTGCTGAATATCAGAATATCATCCAAATAAACAATCACAAATTTACCCAAGAATCTTTTCAGAACTTCATTCATCAACCTCATGAAAGTACTAGGTGCATTAGTCAAACCAAAAGGCATAACCAACCATTCATACAAACCATCTTTTGTCTTGAAAGTAGTCTTCCATTCATCACCTTCTCTAATTCTGATATGATGATAGCCACTCTTCAAATCAATCTTGGTAAAATACTTTGCTCCACTCAAACAATCCATTATGTCATCCATCCTCAGCATAAGAAACTTATATTTCATTGTTATCTTGTTAATAGCTCTGGAATTAGTACACATTCTCCATTCCCCATTCTTTTTAGGTGCTAATACAACTAGTAAAACACATGGACTCAAGCTTTCTCTGATCAAACCTTTTTGCAACAACTCATTCACTTGTCTGTTAAGTTCTTCATTCTCTGCAGGTGTCAATCTATATGGTGCTTTTTTTGGCAAACTAGCTCCAAGGATTAGATCCATAAAATGACTTATGCTTCTTACTAGAGGTAAATCATTAGGAATATCATCAGCAATAATTTCTTTATACTCATTCAACAACTCTGCAATTTCTTCTGGTACTCGGCCATTTGTCACTTGGTCACCATTGACTAGCACTTGATTAACATTATTTTCTGGCACTCGGTCTCCATTGACAAAAATCGGTTTTCTTGGAATTATAGCAAAACAAACATGATTCTTCATCACTTCCTTTTCAAATTGTTTCCCATTAACCATGCAAATTTTTATAGCAATACAATTAACCTTATATGAAACTTCAATCAAAGGCAACAATGTTTGTTTCTTCCCATTTACCCAAAGAGTATATTGATTCAATCTTCCATCATGTACAACATATCTATCATATTACCAAGGTCTACCCAACAAAATATGACAACAATCCATGGGCATAATATCACACAAAACTTCATCAAAGTAATGTCCAATTTTGAACTTCACAAGGCATTGCTCACTTACCAATATCTTATGCTCATCTTTGATCCGTGAAACATGATAAGGTTTGGGATGTTTCAGCCTCTGCAACTACAACTTTGTAACCAACTCTTCTGATGCCAGATTTGTAGAACTTCCACTGTCAATGATCACTTTATAGCATTTTCTAGGCATCTTACATCTTGTCTTGAAAAGAATTCTCCTTAAATCAGGTTCCTCATCACCTCTCTTATTACATAAGGTTCTTCTCACCATCAAATTTTCTCCAGCCCTAGGTCCACTTGATCAACTCTCAATGTCTTCTTGAATCATACCATTTCTATTATTCTTCCCACCTTCAAAAGATCTACATTCAAAGGATCTATGCCCTTCTTTGCCACATCTAAAACAATTACCATGAAATCCACCTCTAGAATAAGAATTACCTCTTCTTCGATAAGAATTAGTGCCTCCTCGGTAAGAATTACCACTTTTCCATTCAGTCTTGCCTTTGTCATCATTCTTCTATTTAGATTTTTCTTTATCCTACATAGAACTGTCAGATCTGCCACTTTCTTCATAAGATCTACCTCTGCCTCTCTGGAATCTACCACCTCTACCTCTCTGTCTTTGTTCATGCTTCTTTGTCAAGATCTCCTCAGCTTTCAAGGCATATTGATATGCTTCTTCTACACTTTCCAGCTTCACAAAACTTGTTTCATCTTGTATTCCATATCTCAATCCATTAATGTACCTTGCAATTTTCTCAACATCATCATCCACATGTCTAGATCTGATGTCTAATCTATAGAATTCCTCGGTATATTCTTTTACAATCATGTCCTTTTGTTTCAAGTTTTTCATCTTTCTCAACAAGCTAACTTGGTGATCAGTGGAAGGAATTTGTTCTTTACCTTGTTCACCATCTTTGGCCAAGTTCTGATCTTCTCCTTTCCTCTCCTTTGTCTATCAGTTTGCAAGTGCTCCCACCATAGTGATGCATGACCTTTCAACCTAGTGACTGCAATCTTCACCTTTCTATTATTAGGAGTGTTTTCATACTCAAAGAACTTCTCCATATCAGAGATCCAATCCAACACAACATCAATGTCCAATTTTTCATCATAAGAAACAACTTCTACAACAAGCCTTGAACTCTCTCTAGACAATACTCTCAACAATCTTGATTCATCTTGGTCTTCTTCAAGTTCTGGATTATGATTTGGTGCTACTACTTCATCATCAATCAAATCTTCAAGATGCACTCCTCTCCTCTAGGCTATCTCCATAGCATCTAATCTAGCTGCAATTTGTCTCAACTGATCTAGTATAGCATTATCAACATTATTTTCTCTACCATGGACCATCTTTACAAATTAGGTTCCTGCAAGATCATAACCCTCTGCAAGTTATAGGTCAAATTCGTAGATCTGCCACCCTACAACCAAATCCAAATTAGGGTTCTACAGGATCCAATCTCCACAAGGATGAACCTCAAACTCTGATACCAACTGACACAAGAAAGAGGAGTGAATAACTAGGGCCAAAGGCTCACCCAGCTATCGAAACCACCCTGCAAAAGTTAACACAATGGAAATGAACACAAAGAACAATAACCAAAGGAGAGAGAAGAGAAAATACTTCTATTGATTCATCGAAATATCTTCATACATGCCGAGTTGTGAGGCCTTCTAGGTTATGACCAATTACAATACATTTAGTTACAAAGATCCAACAAAAAATTTGCACTTTCAGTTCTGCTCCCTCATCTGCTCTCTCTGAAGCTTATTTTCTTTTCAAAACTTACTTATCTCTAAGCCTAAACTCTCTATTTATACTTTCCAAAATGGATTATAGATCATTCTAGAATCACTACATAAGAGGAAGGCCGAAACAAGATCCTATCAATAAATTCAAGATCAAAATTAAATACACAAGTCGACTTCCACTAAGAACCAAAAATAGACAACTTGGTACCCATTGGATAACTCGACACCCACTAGGAAACTGACACTCAACATCACTCGACATCCACTAGAAACTGGCACTTGGCATCCACTGGAAACTGACACTCGACATCAACTAAAAACTAGCAACTCGACATCACTTAACATCCACTGGAAATTTTCACTCGACATCAACTGGAAACTAGTAACTCAGTATCACTCGGCATCCACTGAAAAATGGCACTCAACATCAACTAAAAATTGGCACTCAGCATCAACTAGAAACTGGCAGCTCAGCATCACTTGGCATCAACTAAGTAACTCGGCACATGAAAGAATGCTACAATAACTCAACACATGAAGAATGCTACAATAACTTGGCACATGAAGGAATTGCTAGGTACATGAAGGAACTACTAGGTGAACAAAATGAGCAAGATAACAAGGCAACCCAGGATGCTCCTGCATCAAATATATCCTTGATCTCATTCATTGCCTGCTTGTATTTGTATTTCTTCCTCATTGCCTCTTGCTTCCTTCTTTTATCCAATGCACTTTGTATCTCATTCATCTTTTCCTTAGTTAAAGTGCTTGAATCATAATAGGGTATTTGAATTTGTTCATCAAGCTCAGGAATACCATAATGGATGGTCATGACTACCCTAGTAGAATTTGAGACTAGTGTCTAGACTTGTAAGGTCAACATGTCAGTATTCAGCTTCTAAATAGGTTTGGTAGGAGTTCCTATTTTTGGCAATTCAACCAAAGTTTGTATTTCAGACTCCTCCTTATCCTGTGTTTCTTCCTTATCCTCTTCTTGTGCCACTACTACTGGGGGTGTACTTGTTATTTGTACTGATATACCTGTGACTTCCCCTGTTGTTGCACTCAGCTCTTGATGAGCTTGCATGGCTATTCTTGGTGGTGATGGAGATGGTAGAAATGAAAGTCCAGTAATTTGGATGTTCTGAGGTGGTTCTTGTGGTGGCACCTCACCTTCCTTGATTTTATCTATTGACTTTTGGAGCTGATCTACAATGACCAATATGGGACTTGTACACAATTGTGCTTGAAGAGTTGTTTGGTCAAGGATCTTAGTGAGATCCTCTACAGTTAGTGGATTGATGTTTTGACTTGAGGTGTCAACAACATCCTTAATCTTTATGATTTCTGCAGGTGTGGTAGTAGAGCAAGGAGGGCTAGGAGGTGGTAGTTGTGTGTCTTGCACACTTTGGTCTTACTGGCCATTAGTACCCCTGTGTTCATCTTTTCCTTCCTCCTCTTTTCCTTCCTTGTTTTTCTCTTCTTCAACCTTTTTCTCTACTTCTGTCTTCTCTTCTCTCCTCTTTCTTCTCTCTTCTGGCTTAGTAGTAGCTTCTTCTTTGTATTCCTCTTCAAGGACATCTTCAGTTTTCTTATATAAATTCTTCCACGATCTTGTGCTTCTCTGTACAACTTCTTCTATTTTATTCTAAAGTATGGAAAATGCCCTATACTTAGGTGTAAACCTTTTATTATGCCTTTTGACTGCTTTAGTTATCTGTTCCCTTGTCAAATCAGGTAGTATGTTTGCTAGGGTTGATTCTCTCATCTCCTTCTCCATTTTCAAACAAAAATGCCATCTGTCTTTTATAATTTTAGACAATTCCTTTGGCAATTGTCCATCTAGTTCAAGAGCTGTATACTTGAACTGTGCCATCATTGCATAGATTGATTCTTCTATTCTATTTTGTTCCTCTTTAGTGAACTTATTGAAATCAATATTTTTCATGTCAGTTAAGTCTCCATTCCTAATCTTTTCACATAATGTATCAACTGAAGACTTAGGAGGATGACTTACCTTTTCAGATTGATCTTCCTCATCAGTATCAAGTTGAGCCACACATCTTTTCCTTTTTCTTGGCTCTTCCTATGCCTTCTTGTCTATCTTCTTCTTCTTTGGCTTTTTGTGTGGAGGCCCTTGTTGTAGCTCTGGTTGTTGGCTTCTTGGGTGTTGGCATGGTAGCTTTCTTTGGTTTATGTTGAGGAGTAGGAGGTGTCTTTGCCTTCCTTTTGATAGCCTTTTCTTTGATGGGTGCTTCCTTGGCTTCTTCTTCCTTGGCATCCTCATCTTTTTCTTCATCTTGGCCTTGTGTTAATTCAAGTGGCCCTTGTTCTGGCTCATCTTTATCTTTCTCATCATTACCTTCTTCTTCATCTTCACTAATTTCTTCTACTTCTCCTATTGCACTTGTTTCTTCAACACCAAATTTCTTCTTTATTTTCTTTACTAGCTTGTCCTTCTTCTTGATTGCTATGGCTATCTTTAGTTCTGTAACAACTCTTGATCTGACAGTGTCATAAGTTCCAAATGCCTTGGCAGTTTTGTCCATTTCCTCTGCAAGTAATGCTGTAATAGCTACAGAAGCTTGATCAACATCAAGCTCATATCCCAATGGTCTAAGCCATCTTACTCTTGGAAGGACTTCCTGGATGTAAGTATAATCAATATCAACAAGAAAGCATATGTCATTCTCATGTTGATTCACCAATGAGACTAGTATCCTCATTCTTTTCTTCATTGCATTCTTGAAATCATCAAAATAGATAGTCATTTGATCATCAAAGCTATCTCCCATTTGTGCAATAAAATCATTTATTTGATCAACAATTATTTTATTCTGACTCCAGTTGACTTTGTCAAATGAAGGGAATTCCTTCATCATATAAAAGAACATGCATACCAACACTGACCCAAATTTGCATTGTGCTCCCTTAGACTTTCTAATTGCTCCAAGATTTTCATTTATCTACTACAACATGAGCTTTGTAAGGTCATAGGTGTGGTCTTTCTTTACAAGCTTATATGCCACATCCACTGCTATGCAGGGTACACTATTCAACCTGCTGGATTGATAAAACTTATTGATATGATCCTTACAACAAAGTCTAGAAGAGGATCAGTTATGGTGTCTATGGTCATGCTTCTATTGTTCCACTTTGCTCCTATGTTTTTCTCAATTGATTCCTTCTTATCACTTTTGAGTGTCTTGGGCTGATCTAGGGTTGGAAAACTTGTGACCCTATGAACCATCTGCTTAGTAATTTTAACTGGTCCTTGCTCTAACCAGAATGATCCATCATGGATTCTACTAAGTACTATACATATCCACTCAATTTTGAATACGATTGAAAAAACTAGGGCTTTGGTTAAACCCTTCTTTTCCACAATTGAAAACTCATCTTTTAATATACCATTATCACAGAGTTTATCATAGGTGTTGAAGATTTCTAGGTCTCCTATGGCTCCAATCTTACAATTGTAACACTTATGCACATCCTAAACCATAACAACTTTTTCTAGAATCATAGACAATGCACCTGTGGGATCATTTTTGTATGCTACCTCTGGTATGGGCCTAAACTTAGGTTGTTTAATCTCATTACTAACAAGTTGAATCTCATGGCTTTCCTTCCCTTTGGTGAGCTTTGAACTAGATGCCATTTTTAACTGAACTAGGGTTTGATGTTTAAAGTAAACTTCACAAACTGTACAATTCAACACCTGAAGGAAATAATTGGTTAAATACTTGAAATCACTTAGTTTGATGTTGAATCGCTACAAATCACTGGTGTTTTTTTTTTGCATTTAATGCATTTTTGTACCTTCACCTGTCACTCGGCTTCCAAAGATTTTTAATTTGGCATCCACTCCACTTTACTCGGTAGTCATTCTCACTTGACATCTACTAACTTTGTTGATATCTCAGCATCCACTGTAGTTTTACTCGATTCCCACTAGACTTCTTGACTCGGCATTCAAAGTAGTTTCACTTGGCAACCAAAGACAGTTTGATATCATCAGTCAAATTTTGTCTTGGCATCTTATCTCATGCAGATTTATACTTTGTAGTGCTTCTTCTCTATTTAGGGCTAATGTATGATACTTCCTTATATGTATCAGTCCCATAGGCTCATTTTGTGATTAGTTGGATGAGATATGATCACTTGACCTCTTGGGTGAAGTGACCCTTCCATCGGATGTACTTGGTCCATTCTTTTTCTGCCATGTCTTCTTCATGTCTGTTCTGATGTGTTCCTCATCAACCTTTTCTTTGCCCTTATTTATTTTAGTCTTGGGTGCCTTGGCCTTTGTTGGACAATTCCTGATGACATGTCCAATTTTCAAGCAACTGAAGCAAGTAGTTTGGTTCAACCATCTTTTATAGTTCCCCTTGAAATGTGTTCTGATGTAATTCTGGGGTATGTGACCATACTGTTGACAATAGTGATAGCTTTTCCTTGTATTGTAGTCCCAATTGTAATGGTGTACATAGTTGTCCCTTCTTACATGTTGATTTGGTGTCCACATAGGCTCTGATCTACATTCAAAGGCTCTATGTCCATACTTCTTGCAATTATGGCAATGTCCATCAAATCTTTGTGTCCTTGTGACTTTAGACCTACAATCTTGTGTCATGTGACCTTGCATGTTGCACTTGTGATAGTAACCCTTGCTTTTGGGTGTGTTTGGCTGATTGATCCTTCTACTCCTGCAAACATTAGCAGTATGCCCCTTTTTATTATAGTAATGACAAGTGGGTTTAGGATCCTTACCTTTATCACTTCTTTGCTTAGCTCTCTTTGATGATTCACCAACTTTAGTGCTGGTGTATCTAGGTCCTAATGTGTCATGGCCTGATCTTGGGGATTTCAACATCTGTTCAAAGTACTTGATAACTTCACTTGACTTGTTGAGATTCTCTACTATTTCTTTTTCTCTCTTCAATTCATTCTATAGTTGTTCATTCTGCATCCTCAAAGTAGAGATCTCAATATCTTTCATATTGAGTTCATGGTGAAGATTCATTAGTTGGCCAAGTGTATCCATCTGCATGTTTGAGATCCTAGTTAATGCAGTACATTTTTCTTCAAGTCTGTTTGCAAGATTTCTTTTGTCATCTTCCATCATGACTCTATCCTCAAATGCTCTTTTCTTTTTCTCAGTGATTTCACATAGCATCATGGCCTATGATTCATGCTCGATCTTAAGAGTTCTTATCTCTTCTGCTTGAACTCTATTTTTCTCCATAAGTTCTGCTATTGCTGCATCAAATTCTTTGGAATCTCCTTTGGCAAATACTTGTGTGGTGTTAATCTCCTTGTAATGAATATCATTTTTGGCTATAGCTATTTCCTTCCTTCTTTTAAAGGATTTTCTTAATTCCTCTCTAGCTTACTCTACCTTGTGTAGAGCGAGATGCACATCTATCACTTGGTTCTCAATGATCTTCCCAATTTTGAAGACTTCCATCTTCAGATCTTTTCCTCCAAGCTATTAAGCTTCTTCTTAAGAGAATTTGGCTCTGATACCAATTGTTGGAATGTCTTAATGGGAAGAGTGCTTCTTAGTGGGGGGGGTGGTGTTGGTGAATTATAAGTATTGACCTTTTCTTAACTTTTAAATCCTTAATAACATATAACTGAAATTAAGATGCATGCATATAAACATTAAACAATTATGAGAAGCAAACATGCATCACCACATAACACTTTGAGATTTTGGTGACCCAGAAACCCTTCAGGAATAAGAAGGTAAAATTGGGGTAGGGATGATACTCACAAAATTACTATAGCAATTGATTTCAACCACTTCTGATGGTTTACCCTGTTAAAGGCTACAACACACTATTAAATGTGACCTTGTTAAAGGATTTCTACACCCTGTTAGGAGTGTGCCCTATTAGAGGACTTAAGAACATTCAACTTAGAATGCCACCCTATTAAAGGATTTACATAGAGCTGTTAAACCCACCTAACTCAATAGGATTTCCAAATTCCTAATACAATTGTGAGACAGTATTAGAATAATACACCTAATCTAATGCAATCTCTGATGCTGATCTCAGGTACTTGATCTGCTCTTCTATCACTGATCTCTGCTAGATCTGATCTATTGATTATGTTCGTTGTTCTGTTCTGATCAACTAGATGTATAAATGCCATCCTTTCCACTAAATCTTTGACACCAAGAGTTCTGCAATGAACTTAATAATAGGCTCTACTTTTCCTTCTTCTTTCAACTCTTCTCTTCTCACTTCTCTGTTCAATGGCATCAAGACTCCCTTATAAAGATTAGTGGTTCGTTATGCATCCTTGATTCAAGTGTTCCTGCTCAAACCCTTGAAATTCACCTATTGGCTGCATGCAGTCTCAAATTTTCTGATTAGCTGCATGCAGTCTCAAATTTTCTAATTGGCTACATGAAGATTGCATAGGTGGTTGGGAGGATTTGATCTTATCCTTTTATCTTGTCATGAGTCATGCATAACCATTTTACATCTTGGCTTGCGATTGCACAAACTTTCATGCTGATCCTGCATTTCTCAGCACATGAAGTAATACTAATGCTCGACACCATCTATTCTAGATTGCTCGACATCCACTGTGTTTCTATGTTACTTGGCACTTGTAGAATTACTATGTCACTCGAAACCTATAGAATTCCTGTGTTACTCGGCACCTATTAACTTCCTGTGTTACTCGGCACCTATTAACTTCCTATGTTACTCGACACCTATTAACTTCCTGTGTTACTCAACAAGTATTAGTGATGTGGCGCATACTATCTTCTGATCTACTCGACACTATCTATAACTCGGCATGTGTTAGAGTTCTGTCTTGGCTTCCATTGTATACTCGGCATGTATAGTGAAGATGGTTAACTGTGTTGACACTCATTTGTCAATCTTAATTATTTGATCAACATCATATTCAACATAGTTAAGTGCAGAGGCAATCTCCAACATTGCTTAATTGTGCTGCTTCTTTTTGTTCAAATCATCTGCAGTAAGAGGTCCTGCTAGGGTTACATGTTTTGTTCCAATTGAGGTTTGTGCATAGTCACCTATTAATCCAAGGTGAAATTTCATCAAACTTTTCCATGCAACAAAGTTGTCTTTGTTGAGCTTGGAAACTTCTCTTTTGGACATTTTGGTCTTCTTACTTCTAGTACCTTGAAACTAAATCAGCAGATGGCTTTGATACCAATTGTTAGAATTGCTTTATAGTAATTGAGAGGGTGAGGTGGTGGGGGAGGGGGGGGTGAATTAGTTATTCAAAGTCCAAATGTCCTATTCACCCATTGAACCATTCATTCATCTAAGCTTTAACTTATTTAATTAGCAAGTTACTATAAATCAACATGTAAGCATAACACATAAGAAATCAACACATGACACAATGATTTACGTGGAAACCCAATTTGGGAAAAACCACAGTAACATGCTACTCAATTTTCACCCTTTTGAAGTGATGCCCTGTGAAAGGCCTACCTTGTTAAAGGCTTACAACACACTGTTAAATGTGACCTTGTTAGAGGATTTAACCACCTTGTTAGAAGTGGGCCTGGTTAAAGGATTTTAGAACATTCACTTGGAATGCCACCTTGTTAAAGGATTTATAAATGGTTGTTAGGCCAACCTAAGTCCATAGGATTTTTAGATCTAATACAATTTCTAGAGAGTATTATAAATCTTGACCTGACTATAACATACAACTTATCTTGTAGATCTCAGATCACTTCTCAGCTCATACCCTTGCCTGGCCTTCAATTTCTACAACTCTTGATAGCTTGCCCTCCTTTCAAGCTATGTCCCCTTGAGTCTCCATACTCAATGTACCAGTGCAATCATCTCTTCATGACCACTTGTAGAAGTAGAGCCTATGTGCTCTTCCTTCTCCTAGATGTCTCTTCCTTGACACCCTTCTAACCACTTTGTAGATTTAGCACTTTAGTAGCAACAGTATCAGCAACTCTTTGCTTCTTGGTCAATGAATTCTTAAATAGAAGTCTTGGAATACCTTTTCCCACTTGATTATTTCATTTTTTAATTTTAATTCACATGGATTAGGTAGGATTCATTGCATCTAACCCATATTGTGTTTCCTCTAGAAAGTTCTTAAATAATCCTTTAGAATTCACCCAAAAAATGGTTTATGTAGGATTTTGTGCCAACAACTCATCTTCCTTATCCTCCAAATCATTCAAAAAATTTAATGTAACCACTATGTCGGCATAGATTTGGCGAATATTCATCTTTTGAAATAATGCAGTAGCTCGACACTATTGAAATACTGGTGCTCGACACACACTGTGTTACTCGACATCAACCATGTTTTTCCTAATGCTCAGCACTTGAAAATCACTCTGCACTAACTAAATTTTTTTCTGATGCTCGACACCTAATCTTTACTCAGCACATGAAGATCACTCGGCACACACTAGAAATGTTTGTTACTGAGCTTCTACTGAAAGTTTGCTCAGCTTCAACTAACTTGCTTGACACCTACTAATGATCTTAGTTTAAGCTTTGCAGTCAACCTTGTTACAACTTCTTCTTCCAATAATTCTATGTGTGACCAACCAGGAAGCATCAACATTTAGTCTAGACAAATAATGGTGCTTTGTTACATTGGACTAATGCAACCTTGCATCTTCTACTCTGATATAGAAAGGTGCATAACCCCTAGCATACCTCACAAATACTCAAAAGTCTCTTTGGGAAGAGGCTTAGTGAATATATCTACCATCTATTCTTTACTCCAATCTAATTTCTTTTTCTACAAATTTCTCTCTCAACATGTGATACTTGATAGAAATGTCCTTGGTTTTTGAATGCAACACAGGATTCTAAGACATATTTACTGTGCTTGTGTTATCACAATGTATGAAAATAGGTTCACTGATTTATATTCTTATATCATTCAACATCTGCTTCATCTAAATAACTTGATTATAATTTTTTGCTACTACAACATAATCTACTTCTTCTATACTTTGTGAGGTACAATCCTACTTCTTACTGAGCCAAGAAACTAATATCCCTCCAAGAAAGAAGGCTCCACCACTGCTGCTCTTTCTATCATCCATAATGCCTGCCCAATCAACATCAGTATAAGCACTTAGAGTAAAGTCATTAGATCAGTCATACCACAATCCAAACTCTAGTGTTCCTTTTAGATATTTGAATATCCTTTTGACTACTGCATAATGTGCTTCTCTAGGATTAGCTTGGAATCTTGCAACAATTCCAACTAAATTTGCTATATCCAGCCTTATGTGAGTCAGATATTGCAAACCTCCAATCATAGATCTCTACTTCTTTTTCTCAACAATAGGTGTGTCATCCTTTGTAGATAACTTGTGTCTATTTACCATAGGTGTTCCAATGGGTTTACATGTTTCCAAACTAGACCTTTTTAATAAATCCTTCAAATATTTATTCTAATCAATAAAGATTCCTTCTTTATCCTATACAATTTGTAATCCTAGAAAATATTTCTTTTCTCCTATTATACTCATTTCAAATTCTTTCTTCATCTCTTTAACAAATTTGTCACTTTCATCATTATTTCCTCCAAATATGATATCATCAACAAATATTACAAAAATCATTAAACTATGATCAATTTCTTTCCAATAAATATTACTATTTGCCATATCTTTGCTATATCCAAGCTTTATCAAATGCTTGTCTAACCTTGCATACTAGGTTCTGGGTGCTTGCTTCAAGCCATACAGTGCTTTCTTCAATTTTCATACTATGTCCTTATCATCTGTCAAAGGATAACCTTCAAGCTTCTCTATGTGCACTTCTTCTTCAAGTTCTAAATTCCAAAATGCTGACTTGACATCCATCTAATACACTTTGAATTTCTTATATGCTACATATGCTAATAATAACCTTACTGCTTCTATTTTTGCCACTAGAGCATAGGTCTCATCATAGTCTATTCCTTCTTGTTGTGAGTAACCTTTACATACATGTCTTTTCTGTGAACTGCAACTGATAACCTTTGTCCACTAGTTGTCCAACACTCAAAAGATTGTTCTTTAAACCATCAACAAAAATATACATCCTTAGTGTTAGTTTTACCATCAAGAGTTATAGATCCAATACCTTTAACTTGGCATGCTGCATTGTTTCCAACTCTGACAATGCCTCCATCCTAACTTTTGAAGTTAACAAACTTGTTCATATCACCAGTCATATGATGTGAACACCCACTATCAATTATCAAATTAGATTTATTTTCAACCTATGATAGAAAAGCTACTTTCTTTGGACTTTCTTCTTTAATTGCTACAAATCCTATCTCATCATCACTAGCACTTATTGCTTGTTCATTAGATTCATCTTCTTCATTTGCATACAGATACTCTGTACCTCTTCTAGGTCTATAATTTGGTTTATACTTTTTCTCTCTTTTAGGACACTTAGATGCATAATGACCAAATTCATTGCAAGTCCAACATTTAAAGATTTTCATACCATCTTTTTCTCTTCTTACCAGAAGGGCTACTCCTTCAATCTTTCTGTTCTTGTTAGATCTATCAATGCTAGCAAAAATCTCCTCTAGCACTTGTGCCCCTTGATAAACTAGGTCAAAAATTCAAGGCACTGAAAGCTATTTCAGTTCTAGCCAATTCTCTAGACTATCTAAGATCATAATAAACTGCTTCAAGTCTTCCAACCAATGTCTCCTTTTTGACATCTTTGGTACAAGATATCAACGATTGTATCATTTGAACCGCTGACTTAAATGGTGGTCTTAAAGGCTTCAACATCTTCCATATAACCTCATCATCTTCTTTAGTTCCTCCTTGAGATTTAATACCTACAGTAATTTATGATATCTTGCCTCCATATGTTCTTACAAATTCATCTTCCATCATTTTAGCATCTTGAAATGCACAAATCCAACTTTGTAGCCTCAACTTCTTAGAATGTGCATCACCTTCAAAACTAGTTTCCAAAGCTTTCCAAATGAAATGTGAAGTAATAAGTGATTTTACTTGAATGTATTCAATTTTAGGAAGTGCAGTCAATAGTGCTTCTCTAGCTCTCATGTCACACATAAAAATATCTCTTTCTTCGTCAGTACAAGTTTCCAAATCTTTTTCAACAATGATTGTCTTTGTTGATTTTGTCAAGATCCAATATCCTAGACCCATACATCGTAGATGTGTCTTCATCTTTTCCTTCCAGCTATCATAATTTATTATGGATCAAACTTCAGACTATCTTTCTTGAACATACTTGCCATAGATCTCCCAAAGTTGTTAAACTTTACTTTCAAGGACCTGATGCTCTGTACCAATTGTTAGAAACAATAGTCCACCAAGACAACTGAGAGGAGGTTGTGGGGGGGCGAATCAATTATCCAAAAATTAAAGCATATATCTTCTTTAAACAAACTTAACCATTCAACAAAAGTAAACATCAACCATAATAAGAAGCACATAGACAACTAAACCAACTATGTTAACCAGGGAAACCCTTGATCAGAGGGAAAACCATAGTAGGAATGATGCTCACAAGATGATGTACTAATATAAATATTCCTTGTTAGAGGATTGACCCTATTAGGAGTCTATTACAACATTTAGTACATATGAGTCGATGTTAGGATATTTTGAATCCTTGTTAAGAGTTGTAGTACAATGTATGCAAGAAGAGCCCATTGCCCAAACATGCAATTTCAGTTACAAGAAGAGCTTACTACTCAAACATTCAATTTACTGTTATGTTCTTGTTTCCTCTATTCTATCAACTAAACCAATCACTATCAAACCTTGTAGACTAGGTCACAAACCTTAGATCCAAATATCAAACCTCAGATCACACAATAGAACCTTGACAATGAAGTTTCCTTCACTTCTGCTCTACTTTGCTCAACTTCGCATTTTACTCACTCTGCTGCTTACAATCACTTCTGATCAATTCAATTCCATACTAAATGATAAAGGAAAATTTCCTTCCTTTATATTGATTACATAAAATAATTCTTTGAGTTGGCTGTTAGACTTTCTTAATTAATCATTATAGGACAACATTAAGAACATGTTACACTTAGCAATAACATTAATCTTTCACTTTGCAATTTGAATATCTTTTTGTGCACATAATATTATGATGAGTAAACTTAGTCATGTCATCATCAACATGTCTCCTTCACATCCTCAACCTCAATTCTTAGAATAACAACTTTTCTAAGAGATATAACAAGTTTACCAAAACACGCCTTTGTAAACTCTATCTCAAAACAATGTTCACCAAAACTTACATAACTTCTTCTAGACTTAACATTTCTTCATCCAACATTAACAACATATACTAGATACTCAGAAGTATCTCCCATAACCTTGGATAGTGAGAATACTCAACTAGCCGTTCATACCAACTTGATCTTTCTGCTATTCTTCTATCAGATACCACAAAAGACTACTATGTTGACATCAATGACAAACTTAGTCATGAATGTAACATATCTATAATACTCCCATAGGAATATCATCATCATTCATGTTTCTAATAGGTTTTTCATGTTGTATGTCTCCTCTCATGTTGTGGTATCATCCTATGAGCCCTAGGTCTATCATGTGCAGAGCCTCTCCCTCTACCCTAGAGCTGATAGATCTCAAAGTAATTTGGCTTCTTGCCAATGATGAAATCACAATATAGCTTTCTCAAAAAATATAGAGGCACCGCATAATTATTGCATGGTGGTAGGTCAAATACCATATACCACCTATCCCAAAAACATGATATCATCCTAGCATGAGTGAACCAATGAATAGGAAAAGTTTTGGTTGTGTGTAACAGGGAGTTCCTAGATATAGGATTGGTGAAAATAGAACATATGGTACCTTTCTTTATGTCTTTATCTTTCACTTGCTGATATGATAATCCATTGGCATAAAATGAACAACACCTATCCCTCCATGTACCCCATTTCGTAACCTCCCTAGACACATCATTTGCATTTTGGGCCATTTGTTCAACTATATTTGCTAGGGTTGAGTGGTGATCAAGTGTAGATGACCACAACCTATTGACCATTTGGGTAATGTTAGCACTATTTTGTGAGAGGTAGTTTATGAGGTCCTCTTGTTAGTAGTTAAATTATGTAATTGTATGCATAGAGGGTTTATAGGAGGTAGTGGTTGTTGAATAGGAACATTGAGTGGAGGGTTTTGTGGTTGTGTCACTACAGGTGGAGGGTTTTGTGGTTGTGTCACAATGGGGGGAGTGTTTTGTGGTTGTGTTGTGATGGGTGGAGGGTTTGATTGTATAGGAGGTGGTCTTTCTTCTCTCCCTCATTTTCTTGGATTCCTTGATGCATCTATATTAAAAAACTTAAATTTTTTTTACAAAACTTATAAATTACAAAACCAAATTATAAAATTTGATAAAAAAATACATAAATGATGAATAAATTGAAGAATTACCTTGTTTTTAGGGTGCCATAGATGGAGATGCAATCATAATTTATTTTTTATGGTAAACCTGATCGGGTTTTGCTGGTCTCCTTCGCAGTTCATGCCTACTGTCATTGGAGGGTTAAAAAATGCCCTCAAACATGGACAACAATAAAAAATTATAGATTGGGTTTTGTAAACTATCATGGCCAAGCTTGGATACCAAGCTTGGTTGACATTTCACTTTTAAAAAACCCCGATTGGGTTTTGAAAAACCAAATTGGGTTATCCAAAATTTCTTTTTTTTTTTGGGGGAGGGGGGGGGGGGGGGGGCGGGGTGTCCACTTTTTTTTTACACCATCTTGGTGCACTTACTCAAATGAGGAGTGACAAAATAAGTGGGAGGGGTGCAACTAGGTCTTTGTGTGTGGGAGATTATAGTGATGGCAGTAGAAAATTAGTGGAAGAAGAGATCGATGGATGGGGGATGCACCTGTGGCCCCTTGGTTGGATTTCTACATAGATGATGTGTATAGGTCCAACTATTTTGGAGTCAAGTGATCAATGTTTTATGTGGACAAGAGGGTCGAAGGTTTTGAGAGGTGCTAGATGATACTATTCTATAGTTTCCTTTATTATGGGGGAGGCTCTTTCATGTGGCTATATATTTTTGGTGGGAGTTTCTACTACAATTTTGTTGGTGTGCCCTTGGGGTAGTTATGTGTCTCCCCAATTGGGTCTAGAGCACTTGGGTTTTTCTACATAGTTTCCCTCATTTGGGGGTTTGGTGGTGTTTTTCTTGGTGGTCAGTTTTGGGTCTCCCATTTCAACTTGCTCTTGGAACCTTGGAAATTTCTTTATGAGATTGTTAGTGCATCTGTCTCAGTGTCATATTTGGGCTCTCCTTTTTTGTTTTTTTCCTCTCAGATGCTAGGTGGACGTTGTTAGCTTTCAAGGACCCTACTTTCCTACTTGTTTTTGGTTAAGTGATTAACTCTTTTGTGGGGGTCCCCCCTTAGTGTTAGGAACTTCCCTTTTTTGATCTTATGGTGGACTCTTTTCTCTCTCCTATTTCACTCCTTAGAGATTTCTTTAGATGTATATTCTCTCTATTGGCCTCTATGGTTCATCCTGGATATTTCTTTTTGTTTGAAGGCCATTTCCTATTATTTTCTCTTCACCACTCTACTCCTATTGAGGTGGAGATACCATCTTTTGAGGTGGTGATATATTCTATGGACAAGGATGATGGGAGGCTGGATATGCAAGATCCTTTTTCTATTTCTTGGTTAGTGACATAGTTTCAGAAGAGGTCTTCTTTGGGGACATTCTTCTTCTCTATTTTACCTATCGAGGTGGGGTCCCTTTTTATTAAGGTGCAAGGGAGATTTTCTCGGGGTTTATGCAATGTCTCCTTGTTCTTCAATGTTTCTTTCTCTTGGTGTGTTTGGGATTTTTCTTCAAATCCCTTTTATTTGGCTAGGATTTTGTTTTTGGTCATTTGATGAAGTTGGATTTTATTGAAGGGAATCTTATGGTCGCCATCTAGGTTGTGGGTGAGAAGTTAGATCCTAGGTCTGGATGGGTGAGGAGAACTTTCTTTTTCCTTTTAGATTCAGTTGGTTCTAGAACATGTACTATTAAATATTTTTGATCTTTTTGTACTCAAATTTTCTTGGGCTAGGTATTTTTGGTTATGGTAGATTGTATGTTTTGGGTCTTCCTAAATCCATGGGAGAAGTCTAGGTCTTCTTATGACAAATATTTTGAGTGACTCAATTGGTTTGGTTTGATGGTCTAGGAAGCCATATTTTCTCACTTAGATTATTTGGGGGTCCTCAAAATCCTATTGATTTATACTCAATAGTGTGTTTCAATGTGAGATCATCACTATTTTTTGGTTTCCTTAGGCAACCTAGTTGTTCTTTGTCTATTTTTTTCTTGGCTAGAGATCATATTTTTATGTTGGATTGCTATATTTTTAATTGTTATATATGTGGTACACTTTCATGCTTGATTGAATTCTAGATCCCTAATAACATCTATTTGTAAGGGGCTTTAGGTCCCCTCAAAACCTTCTTTTACCTTAAAAAAAAAAGTCTTGTGTATGACATTTTGTGATTCATCATCAAGTGGGTATTCAATAATGAGTGACCACCTTTCTATTTAGATATCTATAGTAATTATAGGTTTAGATTCTATAATTTATCATTTAAAATTTTAAATAAATGTTCACTAAATAATACTTAGCTTTCTTCTAATCACATTTGAACATATTTGGTAATAACTGAATAAAATTATGTTTGGATATCTATAGCAATTTAGAGAGAGAAAAAAAAACTTCAAAATAAAAACTAGCTTTGAACTTCATTTATTTTGAGAAAATATTGTATACCTCTCTATAAATTGTCTAGCCACATAAATTTAAGGAAGCTTTTTAAGATATATAGACAAGATATACCTTTTTGCATCCTTGAAAAATGATTATAAACTCACCCATAATTTAAAGTTTACATAATAATGATCTAGATATAGATGAAAATTTGATATCCTCAACTAGTTACTTGAATTGTTTCCTATTTTTTAATAGCTTTGGGGATTTTTCATATTTTGACGTGTTATTTATTTTTAATAAATTTGATTATACATGCTCTGGTATAGACTATTGAGCTGAAAGTGGGCACATACGGTTACAATTGCATTAAAGAAATTAAAAGAGAAATCCATAGATTAGAATGTAAAAATATAGGTTTATATAATCAATACCATTCTTGAATATTTTCATATGGGTTTTATAAGTTTTGATGTTTTTTAGCCAAAAGGATTTAAGGCTAAATCGTCATCTTTGGAAGTATAAATTTGTGGGTTTTGTGTTAATGGAAGGGATAGAGATTTACAAGATGGATATGGCCCAATGAAAGATGCCTATAATAAGGGAGGTTATATAGCTAAAATGATCATTGAAACACTTGTTAATTAGGAAATCCTATATGTAATTAATATGCTTACCCAACTAACCAAGCATTTTTGATTAACATGAATTACAACAAGAAAAGTACATATACAACAAAAGATCAAATGGAAATACTATGTAGAAATTCTAAAAAACAATATAGAAATTATCTCTGTCTCTTTTTATAACCATATTGGATTCAAAATTTACTATGGCTTCTTATAGATAGGTAATACTAGATAAGAGGAAAAGCTTTTAATTGCACACTTCCTTGAAACCACACTCTCCTTCTTGTCATGTCTTCATGCCACTTCCTTGAAACTGCACTCTCTCTGATCTGCAAGGCACATTTTTTGTTGTGGCCATACTCAAAACCCCTCTCTCCACTCTTCTTGGAGTGCAAAAAGACAAGGGGTATGGATTTTCTATCCTGTGGATACAACTTCGGCCATGTGAACTCTCACAGGGTGATCTTGTATCTCCTGACCCTTTTTTGGGAACTGTAATCTTAATATATTATTTATTAATAAAAAAGGACTATCCATCAATTTTTTTTTTTAAATTGATAAAATTCCATGGGAAAAAGTGAAAATTTGAAAAAATCGAGAAGATTGCAAATTTGGGAAAAATTGAAAAGTCCTAGATAGTGGATTTTTAAAAAAATTTGAACTGTGAAAATTAAGAAATCCAAATGGTAGAAGGTTGATTTTTTTTTGGAAATTTAAAAAAATAAAAAGAAGAAGAAAAATCTCAAGGATGGACACAAAACTAAAAAATCAAAAGTGTTGTAAAATTTCAAAATTTTAATATATTTGGAAATGAAAAATGTGATGAAAACTTGAAAATATTAGAAAAATGAGACTGTAGATAAAGTTGAAAACTTGAAATTTCGGAAAAATCTACAACATTAAGAAAAATTGATCTTCTAGCAATCTTAGCATGCTCGGTAATTTGTTCTACAGTTTCTGGGTCATAAAACATACATCAAAAGGACTCAATGGACATGTCTCTGGAGAGGAAAAAGGTTAATAGCCCTGGTAGAAGAGTCAAAGTTTCTCTAGAGATTTGTGGGTGTGATAAGGCATTTGGGAGTCAAATCATAAGTATTTCTCAAAAAAGCCATGTTTCTCAAGTGCAAGTCATGTAGTCCTACTCCACATGCCATCTTGTCTTTGGGCCTAACTTTTTCGAGAAACCAAAGAAAACCTTTTTTTTTATCAATTATATTATCCTCTCATATGAATCTTGCAATTATTTTCTCAAGTTGTTTCATGGCTGATATAAGGACATTGAGGACTGAAATGAAATAGTTTGAAATTATGATTAAATAGATTTTAACTAAGAGTAGTTTGTGGGATAGTGAAAGCCATCTTGCTTTTCATTATGAAAAATAATATTCATTTTAAAAATTAAATAAATAATAAATAATAAGAAAAATGTCTCTAATTAATTAAATAGAAAAGGTAATTATGAGAGCATATCTCATTTTATTAAATTAAATATCTTACCAAAATCTCTCTTCAGTTCAAAAACGGAAAATTCTCAGTTCACTGTTGATCAAAAAGGAATTAAATCAGTTAACTTCTTATTCTACTCAAATTAAATCAGTTAACTCCCTTTAATTTGAGAATCTTCTTTTATGACTGAACTTCACCTTTAATCCTGACCGTGGATTGAAATCGATCTCAACCATTGATGGATTCCAGAAAAGTCTATTTAAGAGACCCTCATCTCTTCATTTTGAGAGAGGTTGAATGAGAATTTGCATCAAATTGCTACTAGATTGTGCATTCATTTGAGCTCCTTACTTTCATAAGATATTCATTTTCTAGTTTAATCTCATTTAGCATAACTTTCTTTCACATGTTCTTAGATTAAAGGTGCATTTTCTTTTAAACAACAAACAAAAAGAACTTGTAGAAAGCATCATCCATTTTTAAAATTATCTGGATGCATTTCTCTTTTTTCACTTTCAAGACATTTAAAACTCGCTGCATGCCTTTCTTTCTCTAACTTCACTTCCATCAATTTCAAAGTGTCTGCATGCATTTCATTTCTCCTCCTCCATTTTCTATTTAAATACGTCTCATTTTTAGTTAAGAACACGCAAGGCCTCACTAGAATTGGGATTCAACTTGAATTTGTTGTTTTCAAGTGTTTTGTCTGGACTTTTTTTCGGCGCGAGCAGAGTAAATTATACAGCAAAGCAATAAAGAGAGTGAGCGATGGAAGATTTGAAGAAATTTTTGAAAGGCGTTGAGGGTGATGGTGAAATAAATAAATTCAGTTTGATTGAAAGAAAAGAATCTCATAAAACAGTAAATCTGAAAAGAAACTCTTCACATGAACATGAAAATGAAGATCATGATGAATATATTGAAACAAAAGAATCCCATGAGACAACAAATCTGACAAAAGAATCAGATGTTGTGAAAGAGGTCTTCATGATAAAGGGCATTCTTTCAAATCAAGATGTGGTATTATGTCTTTCACTCTTTTTCTTGCATGGCATTTGCTCATATATGAAAAAATGATGTGTTCTGAATTATTATAAGTATGATATTGAAATTAGGGTTTGTGCTGTATTTTGCAGGCCGAAAGCCAAGTGGCCAAATCACTGAGTAGACTGGACTCAATGTCTTTGTCTTACGAAATCCTCAAAGTAAGTCAGGATTTGAAGTTTACGTAGTATTTGATGTTCTTGTTTTTGGTTTGTAGATATTCTTGTTCTTTGAATATAAGTAAATCAGTATTTGAAGTTTACGTACTACTATTATTAGATTTAGTATTTGTTGATGTTCTTGTTCTTGGTTTGTACATGCTCCTGTTCTTTCAATTTTGAATATACCCAAAGAATTAGTACTCATGAATTAGTTATTGGATTTTCAGAATTAGTAGTGAATTGGCTATTGGGTCTTTAGAATGAATATTGAATTAGGTTTTTAGAATGAATATTGAATTTGGGTTAATACAACTAAGAATTAGTATTGAATCGGCTATTGGGTTTTCAGAGTTAGTATTGAATCAGTTATTGGGTATTTAGAATGAGTAGTGAATTGGCTATTGGGTTTGTAGAATTAGTAATGAATTAACTATTGGATTGGGTTTGTAGAATTAGTTTTGAATCACGTGTTGGATTTCTTGATTTTCTTGTTCTTGATCTGCCTTGGTGCAGGAATTTTAACTGGGGTTTGTTTGTTTCTTAACAACAGGAAAGTATGATTGGTAGAAATGTGAACTTGCTGCAGCAGCACATTTCGAAAGAAATCAGGCGTATGGCCAGGAAGCTTGTCAGGTAAATCTTGAACAAACTTTTGCGTCTTGGTTCCTAATTGATTTATTCCAGCATTCAATTATTCACTCTAGTTATAGGAATTTTAAAAGATTTAAATGATTTGTAACATGTTATGATGTTTTGCAGAAGATGGAGAGCAATTGCAGATGAACATCATGAACAGATGAAAATGGCTGCTGAATATGAAAATGAAAATGAAGCTACCATAGCAGCTGCAGGTAATTTGTGAATATAGATTTCAGACTGCTTTAATCATCTTTTCCTTTTCTTTTCTCCTTCCTAAGCAACTTACACAAGGTTTTTCAATATTTTCCAGTGCAATTACAAGTCCCACATCATAAAGTGGAGCAGCCATTGAAAGTGGATCGTGAAATTCAGTGTTGCAAACAAGAAACATCTCATGAAAATAACGCTGTTCTCAATCACAAGAGACAACGAGTAATTGTATGCCACCAGAATTTGCATCAAGACTCAGATTTCAACATTAAGCCTGCCTCTCTTCCACATATTGTGAGTAAAATGAAAACTTAATGTGATGTTATTTCCTACATTTTGAGTTAACTTCTCTGAAAAAAGGAAAGAATTGAAGACTTTAAAATCAGAATTATTTAGTAAGTTTTGAAGTATGACAAGATGGTATGGATATTTATGTATTTTGAATCTCTCACGTTTTTATGTAGAAATCCAAGCCTCCAATTCTCGATGAGAAATCTTACAAAGAAAAGATTGAAGCAACAAAGAAAAGGCTTCAACAAGGGTACCGACAAGCTGAAATGGGTTTGTGTTAAATCTTTTCTTTTTCTTATCTTTCTTTTGAATTGGCCTAATTACCAATGATGAGTGAATCTTTAATTAAAATAATTATTATTATTTGCAGTGAAGAGGCAGCACAAGGTCAAGCTGATTTGTTTAAAGGATCTGCCTAAACAGCAACAACAACATGAGCAGCAGCAGAGGAAGAGGATGAGGAAGTTGTAGTTGCACACGGCAGCTTAAAATGAGATGGCTCAGCCAGCTTAAAATCAGATTGCCATTGCTTTCATTTTGTAATGATTTTTCCCATTTAAAACAATATGGGTGACTATTTGTTAAGCCCTCTGATTGTAAAATTCTATTTGTGTTCAAATGGTGAAAAAATTATCTAATCAACAAAAATGTACATTATAACTCATTATTTGTAATAAACGACTTATATATTGATCAGCATTGATGGTTCAAAGTTTACGTGAGGATTGAAACACACTCAGCCTTTGATTTGTTGGACTGGACAAATTACAGTAGTGTTAAAATTGCTTTGTAAAACTTGTAGATTTCTAATACTCACTAATACCTATAAAACGTACATCATGATTTTAACTTCTCAAAATCATTATTATATGAAATCTCTCATCTTTCTAACTTTGCGCCTTGGGAAATATTCAAAATATCAATAGGTAATTAAATTTATTAAAATGAATTAAACTGAAACATTTAAATGAATTGAAGTAGTACATTTATAATATCTTATGGTATCTTTTATACATATGTTTTCATTTAATTTAATCTGGTTCTATATTAATGTATATATGTACCAATAATGTATAGTTAACTTATATAGATTCAATCTTAAATTATTTTTAGTTTCTTTAATATAAAGAATAAAATTGTTTTAATAAGATTTCTAAGGTTTGTATTTAATTTTTTAATAAAATTAATTAGTTTCTATATAAAAATAAACAATAAAAAACTAATTATAAAATTAATAGTAAAATATAATATATATTATTGTATTGTTGTAGGCTAGTTTATTGCAATCATTGTGTATAATTAGGAAATAGTTTTCTACCAATTTTATATATTAATATTTTAACATAATAGTTGATTAAATTAGCCATTAAGATGCATAGAATATAATTGCACAAATTCAAAAAGTAAAATATCTTACAATTTACTTTATGACATATCAAGATAAGGTATATTTGAATTTAGGCATCCTTTCTAGATAAGGTCCTACAATATAATATACACTAAGGTAGGCACAAAATAGTTTTCAAGTTGAAATCAAATTAGGTGCTTACAATTTAGGACTATATAGATATGATATAGTACTCAAAGAGGTTTGGAAATTCTCAAAGGCTCACTTAAAGGCATGAGTTAAGACAACCTTCTAAATAAAATACTTGTAAGAAACATGTGATATGTTCATGATACAAGTCACAAACGTTCACAATGCTACAATTCATTAAAGACGTTAATTAATCATAACATATGTAACTTTAGAGGCATTAAGGTCCATTGTGTAGGTAATGCAAATTTTTTTTTTTGTAAAGAATGATACTTAATTTTGAGTTATTGATCAAACGTTCTAAAGAAAACAATTTACTATAAAAATGACTTATTTTTAATACATTTGCATTAAAATTAATAAGAATAATATTTATGACAAGTTCATGCCTAGAATTTCTACTATTCATTAGAATTTGCATAATTTTTTTTTGATGAATAGTCCTTTTCTATTAATAATTAATATACTAAGATTACAATTCACAAAAAAAAGGGTTGAGGGATACAAGATCACCCTGCGAGAGTTCACATGGCTGAAGCTAAAATCATAAACTATTCATCAAAAAACATATAAAGCAACTTCAGGTGGCTAAAGTAATGCCTGCTAAGGGAGGTGGCTCATCACGATCATGGAAACTCCAATCAATTTTGGGATTGGAAGGCATACTAGGAATAGTCTAGCAATCAACAGTAGCATTAGTGGCCTGGTC
The DNA here is from genome assembly GCA_028749045.1 of Cupressus sempervirens. Classification (NCBI taxonomy): domain Eukaryota; kingdom Viridiplantae; phylum Streptophyta; class Pinopsida; order Cupressales; family Cupressaceae; genus Cupressus; species Cupressus sempervirens. Next base: position 6,299,885 of record CM053790.1, on the reverse strand, counting down.
ATCATCCTTCATATCTGGCCACAGAGGTGAAATTGCTAGTTCTAAGCAAAAAGGCCATTTCCTAGAGACCACTCACCGAGCACCAAGAGGAGGAATTGGGGACCAACTAGTGCCACAACAGGGTGGGGAAACTAAGTGGCACCTCCATCCATCATCACCACCATTGGGAAAGCGGTGACCAGAAGCTTAGGAGCGTGGAGTGTGCGAGTGGTGACCTGAAGAGTTGTACCACTGACGACAGTCTCTAGGTGTCAAGGTATTAGCTGAGGCATCTGGAGTACCCCAGTGACAGTACAAGGGGCATTGCCCCAATGATTAAGTAGCTCTTGTAGGTGGGCCACCTCCAAGGCAACCTTGTTTTCTTGTACTTGAATTTGCATTATTACATTATTACAAATGCACACCTTAGTGTACATAACAATATTAATATCAAGCAAACTATGAGTGAAAAGAACAACATTTCTATCTTTCCACAGAGTGAACAAAATCTCCATCCTGAAGGTATGCCAAATTTAGGTAAATTTTTGAGGTATCCTGGTGGAATCACCCAAAATAACCATGTGCCAAGAAAAGGGTTTAGGCTGGAACAACTTAAAGAAATCATGAATCTAGTGCCAATAATTTTGAGCATGTCTACAAAACCATAAAATATGCAAGGACTCTAGTTGTCCATAGAATGGACATCTAAGATCCAAAACCCTAATATGCTTGAGCTGAGGCCCAAGAGGGACACCTTGAAAAGCTAGACACCAAGCAAAATGGGCAATCTTGGGTTCTATAATAGCACTCCAAATAGTGTCAAAGCGCTTTCTCCATTAAGAAAGAGAAGATTGTAAATGCCATTTGTGATTGAGTGTATCCACCATTGGTAGATGGGGAGAAAGCCATCTATAACCCAGACTTGGTTTGTAACTAGTGAAAGGAGTGGTAGGATACCCCTTCTAATCAATCCATCAAGGTCTAACAAACTGAATACCCACTTTATGAATTAAGTGCACTGGAATTGCAGAAAGCAATAAATCAAAAGTCTGCCAATTTGAATGGGCAAGATGGTACTGGACTTCATACTTTCCCAAGATTTGAAACTCATGGAAATCCTAGAGAAAAGATCTTTAGGAGTCTTGATGCCTCATTTGAAAAAACATAGAACACTAGCACCTTGAGTCTTGGCAAGGGGAATACCCTAGATGGAAAATAGGGGAGACCACCAAATGTTCTACTGATTCAAAGACAACCCATTATGAAACTCATCACTAGACCAGCAAAGCTAAGGCTTGACAGCTTTCCAAGCTTTCCATATGCTCTTGATAACAAAAGAGCCCTATATGAGCATGGGCTCTTGCATGATAAGAAGGGTGTGAAAGCCAATCCCCTTCCATATAGGCCCATTGACAAGAAATCCGAAAGAAATGCAATGTCAAACCAAAATCTTTCAGGCTTCATCTCTAGTGATGGCATAAATAATCCATTTGGCACATAGAGGAAGGCCTTGCTTCTATATGGAAAGTAGGCCAAGTCCCCTAGACTCTTTTGGGAGACAACAAAAATCCCAGGCAACTTTGTGAAAGCCATGATGATTAGAACCAGAGGCCCAAAGAAAATCATGAAGCAATCATTCTAATTTCTAAAAGGAGGCTTTAGAAGGAGCCCTACAAGAGTAATAATAAACATGAGTTGTTGCAAGAACTTTCAAGAAAATTTGGAATTTTCTTGCAAGAGAAAGCTGTTTCGTAAGCTAATAATCCAGCTTCTTAGTAATCTTGGCAAGTACTGCATTCCACAAATCTACTAGCGACACTTGAAAAGTAAAGGGAATGCTAAGAAAGTGGAAGATCTCCCCATGAGTGACTCATTTCCATTCATATTGGCTAAGCCAAAGTGGCATTGGCAAAAAATACTAAAGATAACAAAGCATTTTATGCCATTGAATAGTAGAGCCAGAGGCTTGACAAAATTACCAAGCAAATTTAAGGCATTTTTGATGTTTTCTTCATCCTCCAAAAGAGTGAGAAAGGAATAAGCAACAAAATAACCATTGACCAACTGGGAAGATGATTTTGGAAAAGAAATGCCATGAACCAAACTTGAAGACACAGAGTGGGCTAGCAAATAGCCATACCCTTCAGTAGCAAGAACATAAAGCACCAGAGCTAGAGGGCAACCTTGTCTGATGGAATGAAAGAGCCCAGAAGCATAAGATTGGGAGTTATTGATGGTAATGCAAGTATTGGCATCTCCAAAGAGCATTTCCATGGACTGCAAAAAATTGGAACCAAAACCAAGAGCTTGGAGCATAGCCAAAATAAAAGGCCATTCAATTTGGTCATAGGCTTTAGAAAAATCAAATTTCAAAAAAATAGCTAGCTGCTTGGACTTGCGAGCCCACTCCATTCCTTCCTAGACAACAATAATGTTGTCAAGAATATATCTAGACTTGATAAAGCCAATTTTCTCAGGCCACACAATTAAAGGTAGGAGGTGGCAAGTTTTGAGAGAAATTGCCTTGGCAATAATCTTATAAGACACATTCAGAAGGGTAATGAGCCACCAATTGCAAATATCCTCAGGATCTCTAGCTTTAGGTATGAATTTAATGTTTTCTTTATTGATAATAGCTCCTAAAATTTTAGAATAATAGGCTTCAAGATAAAAATTTTGCAGATCAGGACCAATATACTCCCAAAGGTGTTTGTAAAATTCATAGCGAAACTCATCACACCTGGGGGATTTATCATCTGCCATGGAGAAAACTACCTCTTTAAGGTCTCGCAGGGCAAGAATTTTCTCACAGAAAGCATGTTGTTTAACTGCTAGGTGGTTTGGAGTAACAGATATACACTTTCTGAGACCTACCTCTTAAGCAATCAAATTTCCCTGCGAAGCAAAAATGTTCTCGTAGTGATGGAAAAATGCTTGCAAGATGTCTGGGGGATTGGAGAGAACAACAGTGCCTTGTTTAATTTTTTTAATCCCAAAATTGGTATTACGAACTTGAAGAGCTTGGAAGAACTCCTTTGAAGCTTTATTTCCAACCTCCAACCAATGGAGGTGAGCTTTGATTTGGGCTCCTTGAGTGGCATAATTATCGACAACCTATTTATCATGGAGAAGTTTGGCAAGATGGATTTGCAAATCAACATCAAAGGGATTAAGGGTGAGAATGTTAGAAGATTTTTTTAAAGGATCTGCCTAAACAGCAACTACAACATGAGCAGCAGCAGAGGAAGAGGAAGAGGAAGTTGTAGTTGCACACGGCAGCTTAAAATGAGATGGCTCAGCCAGCTTAAAATCAGATTGCCATTGCTTTCATTTTGTAATGATTTTTCCCATTTAAAACAATATGGGTGACTATTTGTTAAGCCCTCTGATTGTAAAATTCTATTTGTGTTCAAATGGTGAAAAAATTATCTAATCAACAAAAATGTACATTATAACTCATTATTTGTAATGAACGACTTATATATTGATCAGCATTGATGGTTCAAAGTCTACTAAAATTTTATGTGAGGATTGAAACACACTCAGCCTTTGATTTGTTGGACTGGACAAATTACAGTAGTGTTAAAATTGCTTTGTAAAACTTGTAGATTTCTAATACTCACTAATACCTATAAAACGTACATCATGATTTTAACTTATAAAACGTACATCATGATTTTAACTTCTCAAAATCATTATTATATGAAATCTCTCATCTTTCTAACTTTGCGCCTTGGGAAATATTCAAAATATCAATAGGTAATTCAATTTATTAAAATGAATTAAACTGAAACATTTAAATGTATTGAAGTAGTATATTTATAATATCTTATGGTATCTTTTATACATATGTTTTTATTTAATTTAATTGGTTATGTATTATATATGTACCAATAATGTATAATGTATAGTTAAATTGTTTTGATAAGATTTCTAAAGTTTGTATTTTATTTTTTAATAAAATTAATTAGTTTATACATAAAAATAAACAATAAAAAATTAATTATAAAATTAATAGTAAAATATAATATATATTATTGTATTGTTGTAGGCTAGTCTATTGCAATCATTGTGTATAATGACGGAATAATTTTCTACCAATTATCACAAAAAACTATTTTTTGAATTTTATTATAATAACAGTCTATATTCATTGTGCACAATTACTAAAAAGTTTTTCACCAATCAAACATAAGCAATTGAATATTTTAAAAAATTATTTATTTAATTTTTATCTAAAAAACCTAACTGATTTTATATAAATATTCTAACATAGTAGTTGATTATATTAGCCTTTAAGATGCATAAAATATAATTGTACAAATTCAAAAAGTAAAATATCTTACAATTTACTTTATGACATATAAGATAAGGTATATTTGAATTTAGGCATCCTTTCTAGATAAGGTCCTACAAAATAATATACACTAAGGTAGGGACAAAATGGTCCTCAAGTTGAAATCAAATTAGGTGCTTACAATTTGGGACTATATAGATATGATATAGTACTCAAAGAGGTTTGGAAATTCTCAAAGGCTCACTTAAAGGCATGAGTTAAGACAACCTTTTAAAAAAAATACTTATAAGAAACTTGTGATATGTTCATGATACAAGTTACAAACGTTCTCAATGTCATAATTCATTGAAGACATTAATTAATCATAACATATGTAACTTTAAAGGCATTAAGGTCCATTCTGTAGGTAATGCAAAAAAAAAAAAAAAACTTTTGTAAAGAATGATACTTCATTTTGAGTTATTGATCAAAAATTCTAAAGAAAATGATTTACTATAAAAATGACTTATTTTTAATACATTTGCATTAAAATTAATAAAAATAATATTTATGTCAAGGTCATGCCTAGAATTTCCACTATTCATTAGAATTTGCATAAAATTGAACTATAACTTGGTCAAATTTCACCTCTTAGATGAAAAAGTTGACCAAAAAATTATTTAAATTTTAGGTGACGCTAATCTTAGTAGTTAGATTTTTGGGTGACTCAAGACTTTTTGTATTAAAAATAAGGAGTTCAACAAAACGCCAAGCAGCAAAGAGCCACCAAAATTCAGAGGACAAGCCTCACACGGCAAAATAACCAAGAGTTACATATAACCAGAGCAAAAGAGGGAAAAGCAACTAATGTAACACTTCCTCAAAGGTATCCACCCACGTAATTCTAAAAGAGAATGGAAAGATAATTATATTAATATGCAAGAATGATATATTTAATAATTGACATACTCAAAATATACATAATAATCAGAGGCATAAGATAGAATCACATATCCACTAAATATGAATCATCGTAAACCAAACAATAAAATATTAGAGACATGTATAGGATGATAATGTAGTACCCATACTAAAAAGGTGGATCTATAAATAAGGTACAAACTCCTATGTATACCATGTTATTATATGGAGCCTAATCAAAGTAACAGGTTTTTTTTTTTTTTATACTATAATTAGTGCAGTTTTCTCCATATTTTTTTAATATGGGTTAAGGTGAAGAACACAAGCAACTTACTTTTATTATTTTACAAAGGTATGGGAAATTAATTTTATATTGGCTGGAATATCCTAACACTATTTTTGTAACCAACATTTATAATAATATTGGACTCTCTATTTGGTGGATGAAGCCTAAAATTTGGAAAAACACATTAAATTTTGTCTTCTTGTTTCCATTTTGTCTGTATATTTTGTCCCTCTTTTATTTTATTTTATCGAATGTGTACATTTAAATATTAGATATAGTATTGTAACCATAACAAGTGGGATGTATTCATTGATCCTCTACAAGAATGTATCACAATATAAGGGTAAGCTTAAGGTTAATAAGGACTTACCTTTATTAGAAATACTTATAGTGGCCATTGGAAGGAAAAAATACAAAATTTACAAATATGTCTAATAAGGAATAAGATAATTTGGAGAGAAAAATATTTGGCAGTATTTGTTTATGCTTAGCATAATTAGTAACATTTAATATTATAAAACTAAAGAAAACTAAAGAGTTGATATAAAACATGGTGGAGTTATATGCAAAGCCTTCTACAATGATTAAGGTATTTCTTATGATGTATTTATTTAATATAAAAAAGTTATTTCTTATGATGTATTTATTTAATATAAAAATGGTAGAAGGTGAGTCAATTTTTTATTATTTAAATGAGTTAAATACGGTTAACAATCAATTATCTTCTATAAATGTCAATTTTGATGAAGAAATTAGGACTCTTTTGATTTTGTGCATTTCTTGAAAGATAGAATGACTTGGTAATGACTAATAGTAATTCTATTTTTTTTTTCAAATACCCTAAAGCTTGATGGTATTGTTGGTGATATTCTAAGTGGGAAAACTCATAGGAAAAAATTAGTTGGATCCGCATCAAGTAGTATTTTAAATACAAAAAGAAGAGGAAGGAGAAAGGAAAGAGGAAACAATTTTGCAAGTCAAGGGAAGTCATGAGGAAAATCAATGGCCAAATGGTCTCAATCCACTAGATCAAAGGATTGTTGACAATGAAAAACTAGGTGATTTGAAGAAATATCTAAACAATGAAAAAATTATCTAAACAATGAAAATGTACATTATAATTCAGTATTTGTAATGAACGGCTTATTGATCAACATTGATGGTTCAAAGTCTACTAAAACTTTACGTGAGGATTGAAACACACTCAGCCTTTGATTTGTTGGACTGGACAAGTTAAGCAGTGTTAAAATTGCTTTGTAAAACTTGAAGATTTCTAATACTCACTTCTCAAAAATCATTATTATATGAAATCTCTCATCTTTCTAACTTTGTGCCTTGGGGGAATATTCAAAATATCAATAGGTAATTCAATTTATTAAAATGAATTAAACTGAAACATTTAAATGAATTGAAGTAGTACATTTATAATATCTTATGGTATCTTTTATACATATGTTTTAATTTAATTTAATCTGGTTCTATATTAATGCATATATGTACCAATAATGTATAGTTAACTTATATAGATTCAATCTTAAATTATTTTTAGTTTCTTTAATATAAAGAATTAAATTGTTTTAATAAGATTTCTAAAGTTTGTATTTAATTTTTTAATAAAATTAATTAGTTTCTATATAAAAATAAACAATAAAAAACTAATTATAAAATTAATAGTAAAATATAATATATATTATTGTATTTTTGTAGGCTAGTTTATTGCAATCATTGTGTATAATTAGGAAATAGTTTTCTACCAATTATCACAGGAAACTATTTTTTGAGATTTATTATAATAACATATTATATTCGTTGTGCACAATTATTAAAAAGTTTTTCACCAATAAAAAACAATAAATTAAATATTTTAAAAATTTATTCATTTAATTTATATAAATAATTATTTTTATCTAAAAAAATTAAGTAATTTTATATATTAATATTTTAAAATAATAGTTGATTAAATTAGCCATTAAGATGCATAGAATATAATTGCACAAATTCAAAAAGTAAAATATCTTACAATTTACTTTATGACATATCAAGATAAGGTATATTTGAATTTAGGCATCCTTTCTAGATAAGGTCCTACAATATAATATACACTAAGGTAGGCACAAAATAGTCTTCAAGTTGAAATCAAATTAGGTGCTTACAATTTAGGACTATATAGATATGATATAGTACTCAAAGAGGTTTGGAAATTCTCAAAGACTCACTTAAAGGCATGAGTTAAGACAACCTTCTAAATAAAATACTTGTAAGAAACATGTGATATGTTCATGATACAAGTCACAAACGTTCTCAATGCTACAATTCATTAAAGACATTAATGAATCATAACATATGTAACTTTAGAGGCATTAAGGTCCATTGTGTAGGTAATGCAAAAAAAAACTTTTGTAAAGAATGATTCTTAATTTTGAGTTATTGATCAAATGTTCTAAAGATTGTAAATGCCATTTGTGATTGAGTGTATCCACCATTGGTAGATGGGGAGAAAGCCATCTATAACCCAGACTTGGTTCATAACTAGTGAAAGGAGTGGCAGGATACCCCTTCCAATCAATCCACCAAGGTCTAACAGACTAAATACCCACTTTATGAATTAAGTGCACTTGAATTGCAGAAAGCAATAAGTCAAAATTTTGCCAATTTGAATGGGCAAGATGGTACTGGACTTGCATATCTTCCCAAGATCTGAAACTCATGGAAATCCTAGAGAAAAGATCTTTAGGAGTCTTGATGCCTCATTTGAAAAAACACAGAGCACTAGCACCTTGAGTCTTGGTAAGGGGAATACCCTGGATGGAAAATAGGGGAGACCACCAAATGTTCTACTGATTTAAAGAGAGCTTGTTATGAAACTCATCACTAGACCAGCAAAGCCAAGGCTTGACAACTTTCCAAGCTTTCCATATGATCTTGATAACAAAAGAGCCCTATATGAGCATGGGTTCTTGCATGCTAAGAAGGGTGTGAAAGCCAATCCCCTTCCATGCAGGCCTATTGATGGGAAATCTGAAAGAAATGCAATGTTGAACCAAAATATTTTAGGCTTCATCTCCAGTGATGGCATGAATGATCCATTTGGCACATAGAGGAAGGCCTTGCTTCTATATGGAAAGTAGGCCAAGTCCCCTAGACTCTTTTGGGAGACAATGAAAATCCCAAGCAACTCCATGAAAGTCATGATGATTAGAACCAAAGGCCTAAAGAAAATCATGAAGTAATCATTCTAATTTCTAATAGGAGGCTTTAAAAGGATCCCTACAAGAGTAATAATAGACATGAGTTTCCACAAGAACTTTCAAGAAAATTTGGAATTCGCCCGCAAGAGAAAGCTATTTCATAAGCCAATAATCCAGCTTCTTAGTAATCTTGGCAAGTACTGCATTCCACAAATCTACTGGTGATACTTGAAAAGTAAAGGGAATGCCAAGAAAGTGGAAGATCTCCCCATGAGTGACTCATTTCCATTCAAATTGGCTAAGCCAAAGTGGCATTGGCAAAAAAAACTGGTGATAACAGAGCATTTTATGCCATTGAATAGTAGAGCTAGAGGCTTGACAAAAAGTGTCAAGGAAATTTAAGGCATTTTTGATGTTTTCTTCATCCTCCAAAAGAGTGAGAAAGGAATTATCAAAAGAATAACCATTGACCAACTAGGAAGATGATGTTGGAAAAGAAATGCCACGAACCAAACTTGAAGACACAGAGTGGGCTAGCAAATAGCCATACCCTTTAGTAGCAACAACATTAAACACCAGAGCTAGAGGGAAACCTTGTCTTATGGAATGAAAGAGCCCAAAAGTATAAGATTGGGAGTTATTGATGGTAATGCAAGCATTGGCATCTCCAAAGAGCATTTCCATGGACTACAAAAAATTGGGACCAAAACCAAGAGCCTGGATCATAGCCAAAATAAAAGGCCATTCAATTCGGTCATAGGCTTTAGCAAAATCAAATTTCAAAAAAATAGCTAGCTGCTTGGACTTGCAAGCCCACTCCATTCCTTCCCAAACAACAATAATGTTGTCAAGAATATATTCGGACTTGATAAAGCCAATTTTCTCAGACCGCACAATTAAGGGTAGGAGGTGGTGAGTTTTGAGAGAAATTGCCTTGGCAATAATCTTATAAGACACATTCAGAAGGGTAATGGGCCAGCAATTGCAAATATCCTCAGGATCTCTAGCTTTAGGTATGAATTTAATGTTTTCTTTGTTGATAATAGTTCCTAAAATTTTAGAATGATAGGCTTCAAGATAAAATTTGTGCAGATTAGGACCAATATGCTTCCCAAGGTGTTTGTAAAATTCATAGGGAAACCCATCACACCTGGGGGATTTATCATCTACCATGGAGAAAACTACCTCTTTAAGGTCTCAGAGTGTAAGAATTTTCTCATAGAAAGCATGTTGTTTAATTGCTAGGCAGTTTGGAGAAACAGATATAGACTTTCTGAGAGCTACCTCTTGAGCAATCAAATTTCCTTGCGAAGCAAAAATGTTCTCATAGTGATGGAAAAATGCTTACAAGATGTTTGGGAGATTGGAGAGAACAGAAGTGCCTTGTTTAATTTTTTTAATCCCAAAATTGGTATTACGAACTTGAAGATCCTGGAAGAACTCCTTCGAAGCTTTATTGACAACCTCCAACCAATAGAGGTGAGCTTTGATTTGGGCTCGTCGAGCGGCATAATTATCGACAACCTATTTATCATGGAGAAGTTTGGCAAGATGGATTTGTAAATCAACATCAAAGGGATTAAGGGTGAGAGTCTTAGAAGATTTTTTGAGTGCAAAAGAAGTGGATTCATAAGACCGCTTTCTAAAAACTACAAACTTTCATCCATATATGCATAGAAAATGAGTGGTTTTGACAATAGCATCATTCTACCATTGAATCCACCCTGTTTGGGAATGCAGATGTGGCTCCAGATTCTAGACATATAGGATATGAGCAATAGTGGAAGCATGCATCAACATAGATGTGTTGAGGAAGAATTATGACTTGACAACTTTTTGGACAACTATTTTCCATAAAATGGAAAAATAGTGGTCAAATAATGTCACATTTGGAAAGGAAATGACAGGTAATCTCGATCCTTAGAAAAAGAGAAAAAATATTGTATAGTAATCATGGCACGATCAAGACACTTTAAAATGCGGTTAGAGCTAGCGTGAACATTGGACTAAGTGTGCCAAACCGTACTATGTTGGTGGTGGTGAGTATTGGGATAAAAAAAGCCCAATTTATTGCACATATAGTACTAAGCTTCCCTTTCCCTAGCTATCTAGCGAAAAGGAAAAATGCCATCTTTGTCAGAGGCCACCTCAACCATATTGAAGTCAACACACAATACCCAAGTAGCTGAAGGCAAGTTGTCAGCCAGCCAACCCCACATTTGCGATCTTTCCACAACATCATTGGGAGCATAAACATTAATGACTCCAAAGGAATGATTGTTAATGGAAAGCAACATCCAAATAATTCTATGCATGGGGTCAAAACTATGCAAAATAATAGCAGGATGAAGACAAGGTGACAAGAGAGTAACTACACCACTTCTAGCAGCTTCGTATTGAGAGGAAAAAATAATGTCATCCAACCAAATGACACGATATGTAGAAGAAAGCATGAAACTAGAGATCTTAACTTCTTGCATATAGAGAAAATCTAAATTTTTGAGTCTATGACGGGTATCCCTGACATAGTACTTTTGGAGAGGTCTGTGGGACCTTGCACATTCAATGATAAAAATTCATAAAAATTATTCCATATCTTCCTCATCATCGAGAGAGGAGTAGCTATTCTACAAGAAGGTTGAAACTGGGTTCAAGCTAGAAGGAAGATCCTCTGGACTGATGACCTGACATTTCACCTTTAGTTTCTCAACACATCTAGGAGGACTATGAGAACGCCACACATTCTGAGTCACTATGGAAGAAGCACAACCAAGGTGTTAGCCTTGGTGGCCACCTTAATCCTCTTTGAGACACTAGGGTTTGAAACCTATAAAACACCAAGGTTTGGTTATGAAGAAACTACTTGCATTCCTAAACTGGCTAGGGTTTACACTCCTATTGAGATAGGAGGAACCAAAATGACCACTGCATATGATTATTTAGGAGCTAAGGGAGCCTTTCCCTTGTACTTAATAGTAGTCCATTCTTCTTTTCTCCCTTTTTATGACTTGGTAGGAACCTCTTTAGGTGGGGGTTTAACCCTAGGCAGAGCCAAAGGGCAATCCCTAATCTTATGTTCCACTGACTAACACCTATAGCAGGTGCTAGGTAGGTTCAAATAAAGCACCTTTTGAGAGAAGGTTTGAGCCCCAATCTTTATTTCCATAGAATCCTTGAGATCCTTGGAAAGATCAACCTCAATGAAAACATGTTTCTAAGGGCAAGTGTTGAAAAATTTCTCATGTTCCTTTCTGATAACTTTGCCAAGGGTATTGGCAATGGAATCAATAAAAGGCCAACATTGTACGGGTAAACTTGGGAACTTGACCCACATAGGAATCTTAAAAAAAATTTTGTCAGAGACAGTGAAGTCTCTTGACCATCTTTGAAAAACAAGTAGGGAGCAATGCACATACCAAGGACCATTGTAAAAAATTGTGCGATGGGTTGGCAAAGAAAAATTAAAAAAAACTTTGGTAAGGTTTTGCACAGTGTCAAGGCAGACTCCATGACGAGTCCATCTCTTGTTAACCCATTCTCAGAGCATAGCTTCAAGAGGAGTTCTACCCATAAAATACCCTATTAAGGTATGTTGTTCTAACCAATCACAAGCAACAACAAATTCTTACAAAGGAACTTGGATAATATCAAGATTACCTCAAGAAAAACCTTCAGGATGAATTTGCAAGGGCATTTGTTCAATGGATGTGCCATGGCTATCTGAAGTAGCAATGTGAACACTAGTAACAACAATTTGGTCACCATTAGCCATGATCATGATAACCTAGACTAAAAGCTCCCATAGTAAATGTAGTTTGACAAGTGGAAACAACAGAAGAAAAGCTTAGACAAAGAGCCTTGCACAAGAAAGCTGAAAGTTCACATGAAACCCTAGTAGAGTGAAAAAATAGTTCATTTGAATAAAATTGAACTGTAACTTGGTCTTCACCTCTTAAATGAAAAAATTGACCAAAAAATCTTTTAAATTTTAGGTGACAACAACCTTAGTAGTTAGATTTTTGGGTGACTCTAACAATCCCACCCCACGTCAAATTAAAGACTCAGATTACTTCTAAAAGAGAATAGAAAGATAATTATATTAATATGTGAGAATGATATATTTAATAATTGACATACTCAAAATATACATAATAATCAAAGGCATAAGATAGAATCACATATCCACTAACTATGAATCATCTTAAACCAAACAATAAAATATTAGAGACATGTATAGGATGATAATGTAGTATCCACACTAAAAAGGTGGATCTATAAATAAGGTACAAACTCTTAGGTATACCATGTTATTATATGGAGACTAATCAAAGTAATAGGTTATTTTTTTCCACTATTATTAGTGCAGTTTCCTCCCAATTTTTTTAATATGGGTTAAGGAGAAGAACACGTCTATGAGCAACTTACTTTTATTATTTTACAAAGGTATGGGAAATTAATTTAATATTGGCTGGAGTATCCTAACATTATTTTTGTAACCAACATTTATAATAATATTGGACTCTCTATTTGGTGGATGAATCCTAAAATTTGGAAAAATACATTAAATTTTGTCTTCTTGTTTCCATTTTTTGTGTGTATTTTGTTCCTCTTTTATTTTATTTTATTTTATCAAATATACATTTAAATATTAGATATAGTATTCTAACCCTAACAAGTGGGATGTATTCATTGATCCTCTACAAGAATGTATCACAATATAAGGGTAAGCTTAAGGTTAATAAGGACTTATCTTTATTAGAAATACTTATAGTGGCCATCGGAAGGAAAAAATACAAAAAATTACAAATATGTCTAATAAGGAATAAGATAATTTGGAGAGAAAAATATTTGGCAGTATTTGTTTATGCTTAGCATAATTAGTAACATTTAATATTATAAAATTAAAAAAAACTAAAGAGTCGATATAAAACATGGTGGAGTTATATGCAAAGCCTTCTACCATGAATAAGGTATTTCTTATGATGTATTTATTTAATATAAAAATAGTAGAAGGTGAGTCAATTTTTATTTGTTTATGCCTAGCATAATTAGTAACATTTAATATTATAAAATTAAAGAAAACTAAAGAGTCGATATAAAACATGGTGGAGTTATATGCAAAGCCTTCTACCATGAATAAGGTATTTCTTATGATGTATTTATTTAATATAAAAATAGTAGAAGGTGAGTCAATTTTTATTTGTTTATGCTTAGCATAATTAGTAACATTTAATATTATAAAATTAAAGAAAACTAATGAGTCGATATAAAACATGGTGGAGTTATATGCAAAGCCTTCTACCATGAATAAGGTATTTCTTATGATGTATTTATTTAATATAAAAATGGTAGAAGGTGAGTCAATTTTTGATTATTTAAATGAGTTTAATAGGGTTAACAATCAATTATCTTCTATAAATGTCAATTTTGATGAAGAAATTAGGACTTTTTTGATTTTGTGCCTTTCCTAAAAGATAGAATGGTTTGGTAATGACTAATAGTAATTCTATTTTTTTTCAAATACCCTAAAGCTTGATGGTATTGTTGGTGATATTCTAAGTGGAAAAACTCATAGGAAAAAATCAATTGGATCCACATCAAGTAGTATTTTAAATACAAAAAGAAGGGGAAGGAGAAAGGAAAGAGGAAACAATTTAGGAAGTCAAGGGAAGTCACGAGGAAAATCAATGGCCAAATGGTCTCAATCCATTAGATTGAAGGATTGTTGGTACAATGGAAAACTAGGTGATTTTAAGAAATATTCTATGTCTCAATGGAAGAAAGGAGGCAAAAAAGAATATAATAAGGAGGCAAATGTGGCAGGTAATAAACTAAAGGTGATCCTTTTCTTATTTTACAAAGGTTTTGGGAATTAATTTTCTCAAGTGGCTGGAATATCCAAACCCTTTTTCTTGTAACTAATGTATTGATAACAATATTGGACTCTCTATTTGGTGGGTATAGCCCAATATTTCATGACCCATGTTAAATTCTTTGTTTCCCTCTTTCTATTATTTGTGTATTTTGTTCCTCTTTTTTATTGATCAAACATACATTTAACTATTAGATATAAGTATTCTAACCCTAATACCTGTAGTATAAGAGTAGTTTGTATTCATTTATCCTCTAAAATATTTTATCACAATTGAGTGGGAGTAATGGTATAAAAGGGTAAGCTTAGGCTTGAGAACTTTTAGCCATGGAAAATACAAATGGAAGAATATCTTTATAAAAAATATTTATAGTGGCCATTGGATGAAAAAACTAAGAAATTTGAAAATATGTCTAATGAGGAATGAGATAATTTGGAGAGAAAAGGATTTGGTAGCATTTGTTTATGCTTAGTATATTTAGTAACATTTAATATTACAAAATCAAAGATAAAGAGTTGATATAAACCTTGGTGTAGTTATATGCAAATCCTTCTACCATGAATAAGGTATTTCTTATGATGTATTTAATTAACATAAAAATGGTAGAAGGCAAGTCAGTTGTTGATTATTTAAATGATTTTAATGGGGTTAAAAATCAATTATCTTCTATAAATGTCAATTTTGATGAAGAAATTAGGACTCTTGAGATTTTGTGCCTATCTTGAAAGACAAAATGACTTAGTAATGACTGTTAAAAATTCTATTTTTTCAAATACCCTTAAGTTTGATGATGTTGTTGGTGATATTCTAAGTGGGAAAACTCATAGGAAAAAATTAGTTGGATCCACATCAGGTAGTGTTTTGAATATAGAAAGAAGTGGGAGGAGAAAGGGAAGAGTAAACAATCTTGGAAGTCATGAGGAATATAAAAGGCCAAATGGTTTCAATCCACTAGATTAAAGGATTGTTGGTACTTTGGAAAACTAGGTGATTTGAAGAAATAATTTTTTGTCTTAAAGAAGAAAGAAGGACAAAAAAATACTATAATGATGAAAATATAACATGTAATAAACTAAAGAGGGTTTTTTTCTTCCTCCCCTAGATAATGTTGATGATTCATTAGGTTTTAGATTTAGGTATCTCATTTCATGCTACACACTTATTAATTATGTCAAAGGGGATTTTAAGTTGGTTTATTGGGGAGATAACGAACCTTGTTAGGTTTTTGGACATAGAAGGAATTTTTTAAAAAGTTGTATTATAGGAATAATTTGCTACTGCAAGAGGTAGTCATATTCTAAGGCTGAGTAGGAATTAAATTTCAATAGGGAGGTTAGGTTATTAAGGTTGTACTATCAATTTTAATGATAAAAATTGTAATGTTTCAAAAGGTACATTAGTGGTAGAAAGAGGTGTGAAAGTATGTGTCGATCTCTACACCTAATTTTCCTATTAGTGTCCAAACACGTAGTCATATACCAGGCAAGGTTGAAAAATAATCACTGTGACTCACTCATCTAGTAAAGGCCAAGTACATAAGAACTTGTTTATCTTGCATTACATACCAACCAAGTTAGAGATTTCCAAGCACCCCAGTTGAGACTGAGCGCATATCTAGTACAATTGTAAGATAGCTTTTGTGAGGAAAGAGTAAGAAATAAGTATGTAGAAGGTGAGTACTAGTATGAATGTTAGTTGCGACCGAGTGTCAGAACATTTAGATGTTGAGAAAACCATTTTTTCATATGAGTTTGTAGTCACACAAACACCTACATAAATCATTTTTGGCTGACTTCTATACGATGTTAAAGATTTTAGAGATATTTAAGATGGACATTACAGGTTATTGTAGAAGGTAATGATCCCAAGGAAAGAAAAACACCCAATCAAAAAATCAAAAGAAAAATGAAAAAATAGATGAATTGTAAACCGTTGATTATGATCCAAAACTTTTGCAGATTATCTATTTAACAAGGGCTCTAACCCTAGGATCAAGATACATTGAGAAGAGAAAGTGTGAATGTGTGATGCACAAGAGAAGGAGCTAGGAATGAACATAGCAAGAAAGGCTAAGTTTGAAAGGACATCAGACAAGAGCAATGTAGTACTTGCCCCTAGTTTACATTTTCCTAGTTTACATTTTTGCTATCATTGCCAAAATCTTTTAGGCCAGTTTTATGTTTGATGATTAGTAGTATTATCTTGAGATTATTAGATATTGTTTTAGATTTAGTTGATATATGATGAGATTACTTGGTACTCTATACTTCATGTGTGCATGATGATTATTAGAGTGTTTTTAAGTTATTGATGATGTTTAGTTAGATGGATCATTATATGTGTTTTCTTATGGATACTTACCCCATACTGCATGTGTATGGTGTGTGTGTTTATTTTCTTTATGTATGGCATTTCTGATGTGGTTAAGGAAGGGAGTCATAGTCACCTTCTTGTCGAGATCTACACAATGCACCACTTCTTGCCAATACTTTTTTAGCTTAGTATATATTGTGTATGTACATGCATGGATTTTATGCAAGTTGTAGGTACTGGGTATCAACTTCCCTGAATTGCCAGGATGAGTGTACCCTATCACATTATCTCAATGGTAAGAGAGGGGAGATAAATTCTTAAGTCCAAATCCTAAACCTTTAATCCATTTGTCCTAGAAAATTAGGACAAGTATCTGAGTCATGTACCCTCTAAATGCATCAGATGATGTTAATTCATGATTATAACCCTTTAGTTTGATCTTGTATGTGTTTTTCTATGATGGGTTTTCGTATTTTACTTTTATGGGTCTTCGGTAAATTTTCTATTAATTAAGTCTAATTAAAAGACTAAATTAATGGAAAAAAATATTATTACATTTTAATATTTAATTAATTGGGAATTAATTAAATAAAAAAGACTTAAATTTGAAGATAAGAGTTATAAGTATAAATTTGGAACATGATAATATTTATTTAATTTAATAATAATATATTTAGAGTTCATTTTTGAATAAATGCTAAATAATATTTTTATTTAAGTTAATAAATGGTTATCAAATTTAATGTTCGAAAGTAAATTTAGAAGTGGAAAAGAACTTAATTTATTAAAAATTTCATGATCGCGTGATATGTGCATGTGATTAAATTTAATAAATTAATCTAAAAATAAGTCAAGTGAAAATTAAATAAAGTAATTTAATTAATTAATGAATGTGCATGGAAAAGATAAAAGAAAGATAAATAAAAGTTAATAATGAGTTAAGGGTGGTGAGCAAGGAGTTCTTTGGGGTAAACGCACAATTAGTGCCCCAATTTTTAGGAGAGAACTCCATATCACAACTTGGGGGTTCATTTTCGAATAACCATGAATTTTGGAGAAGGAAAGAATTTTCGTAAAGGAGAAGGTTCTGGGAGGAGGTATTTTCACTATAGTTTTTTGGGGTGTAGCAATTAGCATTAGTGTCTAGGTAGACACTTGTAATTTTCGCATATCTTAGTACTCTCTTTTCTTTCCTATCTTCATTGTGTCTGTTGGATGGATATCTAGATAATTTTTGTGAAGAATGTTTCATGTTGTGAGTTTTGGACATCTGTTATTTCTTCTGTAAATGGAACATTTTTTAAATTGATTGATACAATCTTTTTTTCAATAGATTAAAAATGGAAAAATCAATCAGGGAAGGGTTGAATTAAAAAGGGATATTTCGTAGGGAAAAAAAAAAAAAAAACTAATTGGTGGGTTCGCTCTAGATTCCCAATTAGATTAATACTAAGATTTGTTAAAAACAAATTACTATTAAATACAATTGTTTGTTTTAATCTGTTAATTACAAAATTGTTATAAAAAATTAATTATGGAAATTTTTTTTAATGGGGGGAACATTATTTTTATAAAAAAAAATTAAAAAAATAAATAAATTGGAGGGGGAGGGAATTACCTCATACCCCCTACTGTCGGCCGCACACAAGGTACTTGCCATCGTAGGTATTGCAACAATAGGGGTATTCTGTACCCACTGTCACCACAAGCTTCCTTTAAGTCGGCGGACTTTAATCACATTTTTAAAAAATGTTTTTAAAATTTTTTAATTAAAATTTAATTAAATTAAATTTTTTAATAATATTTATTATACTTTATTTATAAATATTATTTTATTAATAAAGTTTACTAAATTTTTTTAATTTATTATAATTCATAAATGATATTTAATATAGATATAAATTAATTTAAAATAAATTTATAAAAATTAATTAAATGTTATATACATTAGTTTATTTAAGATAAAATTTAATTATTATGAGCATTAGTGAGTAAGATAGGAGACCTTTTAAATTGCAAATCTGACTTTAGTAGAAATTACTATTATTCTATTGGAAATCAATGAGCAAGCTCAAACAAATATAGTATTTACCCTTAGTGAATTTTAGAAAATTGATTTCAAAATATGGGGGTAAATCTTTGTTTTATTTAAACAAATTCATGGGTTAACTATAGGGTAAATGAGAAATCCTTTTAACTTGAAACATACACTGGAACAAAATGGAAACCTTGTATTTAACCCAACCATGTGATTCAAAATGAACTAAAACATGTACTTGCACCTTGTTTCTATATGTTGTTTGTATTTTGGGATTTGGGGTTGACTAGATTGTTGACAATTTATATGATGTCTACCAGAGGCTTGGGAGTTTGTGAGTGTGGTATCATGTTGACTTGATCTTCATTACTTTTACTTAACCATAGTATGTGGTGGTATGCTCTATGTTGAGTGTGTTTATATTGTTGGTTACTATGTTTTAGTGTTTTTTGTGGGATAATGAGATTTATGCTATGAGATACCTAATTTAACCATTTTGAGTCATTGATCAGTATTATTGGGACACTTTCTAGTTGCTCATTGAGAACTGATGGATATTGTGATTTATCTTTGATGCTTTCCAATTGCTTGTAGAGAACTGATGTGATTATTATGATTATCTTTATGATGCTTTCCAGTCACTTGTATAGGACTGAGGTGAATTATTACTATGATTTTGTGATTTGTGATTTCATGAGCCTAGGGTAGGAAATCTATATGTAGTGTCAGGAAGTGGCTTGCAATGGGGGCTGGGGCCCTAAGTGGCTACCAGGGTAATTCATTGTAAGTTGTTTAATAAGTGAAAACATTACACTAAATGAGAGTAAAATGAACCTAATAAGAGCCTTTGTATGTTCTCGCCCATGCCTTGAGTGCTAGTATAGACTAGGATGGGAGTAGAGAGAATGCTTGGTTGCAACCTTGCATTTTATAGTATGCCTTTTCAGTACGAAAGGATACTAGTGGCCACATAGGGAGCACTAGGGGGCTAGGGTCCTGAGAGACTACTAGGGTAACTCTAGTGTGATTCATGTGATGACACTTGCTGACTTACATAGTAGTTTCCTACGTGTCTTGTGTGCCTTTGGGTATAGGATGTCAACCTATTTTGGAACCCTTTGAGTTAGAATACTTTTAGGATTTCCTGGACTTAAAGAGTATTTTGATATTGGTTTGATATCCTATTTGGTACTTGAGACTATCTCCTCAGCACGGTGGGAGTGGGCCATTTAGGTTCAATGCAGTCAGGTGGTAGTGCTTTTTCACTCTTACTATTGAGATCCATCCATAGTCACCATGGCTTGAGCATTCCTTGTCTGCATTTACTTTCATTCTTTCTATGTATCATTGGATGTATGGTTATACTTTATGATGGATGTTTATATCTTTTATGATTGATGGATGTATCATGTATGGTGGATGGTTTCATTTATTTTATTGTACTTTGTATCATGGATCTGAGGAGGATGATGTATTTCTATTTCTACATATGTATATTCTTTTAAGCCTTTCATACCCTATGACATGTACAGTGATTGATTGAGCATTCTAAATTTAATTTGCCAAAAGGCATTCAGAACAAATGTATATTATTTAAATGGACATTGGACTTTTCATTATTCTTTCATATGGATGTGGTATTGATGGACTTAGTATTAGATTAAATTAATATGTGATTCAACATCTTGGGATCCTTAAGAAATGTAACCTGTTATGTATGCTTTTAGTTGATTGTATGTTATTGCTTCTGCTACTATGTGTTGATGTGTATGTTATTCTTTCTTGTTTCAAAAAAAGAAAGAAAGTTGGTAAACTTAGTAAAACTTTAGGTTATTTCTTTTGGATCCCTTGGTGGGGCGTTACAAGAAATCCAAGTAGTGAAGGACTAAACAAAGATATCAGATTAAGAGATCAAATCAAGACATTGTAAAGAGGAGATCCAAAATTATCTTACAAAGATAATCGAGGGTTAGGTACTAAATTAATTATAATTGATTGAATTCAAGAAAATCTCTTAACCAAGCAATCCTAACATATCTATGTAAATCTCCTAATAGAGTTCTTACTTGATTGTAAGTGTAAAATCCTTTAATAGGGTAAGACCTAATAGTCTTGAAGCTTTTAACAGGGAAGGCCCCTTATAGCGTAGATCATATATTGTGATCAAATATTGTAACCCTAGCAAGCTAACAAAAATTGTTGCAACAGTGAAGATTTGTGGGTTTCATCCCCACCCCAATTTTACCTTCACATTGAAGTTTTTTTGGGTCACCAAATCATTTGTGTTATGTGTTGAATCTTTTCGTGAATGTTATGTTTTCAATATTACAGTTTTGATGTCACATTTAAGATATGAGATGAATTACGCATGGAATCAATAATTTGTTTTGTAAGTAAAATTTTAAGATCTTGATTCACCCCCCCTCTTAGTATATTGATTCCCATTAAATCCTTCCAACATTATGTCCCTTATATCTACGTTAGACAATTCATATTATTCCTTGTACTTTAATTATTATATAGAAAAGTTAATGTTTGAGAATAATTGTTGTAGTTCAGTAGGTACAATACCAAATAGTCAACCTGCATTGTAAAATAGCACTAAGATATACAAAACTATGGAATATAAGTTGTTGGCGCTCAAAATTGCATTCCCTTTTTTAGCATCTTTTTCAAATTTTGAGTCAAATCAAGCCCTATGAATGCCTATAAATGCATATGTAGCTAGTTGTCAGTTTGAGGCCTAGATGGTATTTGAGTGGTTTAACACCCTTCATTTGACATATGCATGTGATCCACAATGTTATTTTTCCATCCCAAATCATTCGGTGAAGTCCCATTTTGAGCTAGTGTCAAAATTTGCATTTCTGCCTAAGTGTCAAATAGTTACAGGAGGCTTAGTTTGTCTTTGAATATCTTTTACCCAAGAATGTTTCATGACACACCACTTTGGGGATGTTTAGTATTCATATCAAAAAACATGTGTTCCAATTTTCAGCCCATTTTGAATCCATTTGAATAGGTTTTTAACCCCTCAAAGTTGGTCATTTATTGTTTTGTACATTTGTGTAGTTGTTCACAATTTTGGGAACTCCTGTTCGACCAATTATATCTTTGACCCAGTTGACCCAAATGAAGAAATTATTTTTGCACTATGTTCTAGGGGTCAGCCACTTCATATGTTCCAATTTTAAGATCATGACGAATCCATTTGGTCAGTTTGCTAACATGATTAAAAACCTAGTTTACATTGTTTTGTTACAGCTAAGGTATCCAGATTGATCCATACCCCTGTTTGACACGTTATAAATTTGATCCTATGATTGGTTAGCCTAAATGGATTATACCATCATGTTGTATCCTAAAAATCCTTCAAGTATGCCAATTCTCAAGTCATGACACATCCATTTGCATACTTTCATATGTTCATCTGTTTGCCAAAAAATATTTTTTGACATATTTGCCAGTTTAAAATTACCAAGTGCCTGTTTTCAAAAATTTTCCAAATGCATCCTGTGATTCGTCATGAGCCCAAAACATAGAATTATTTTCTCCTCATGGCAAAGAACATATATCTTGGTTTTCAGAACCCCAAGTGATCAATAACCCAGTTTATAATGCCGAACCCGAGCCCAATTTATATTTTTTAACACTTTGCCTGCGGGATAATTGAAGTATGGATGTTCGAAAATTAAATTCTTTTGATTGGGAATTCATCATGGGCTGAAAATTTGTAGTATGACAGAGTATTTAGGATTGAATACTCATGCCAATTTTTGTGGCCTAGTTACTTGATTAAATCAGTTTTTAAGGTTAGCTGGCAGGCCTCTAGACACAAATTCACAATTTGTAGAATTGATTAAAAGTGAGTTTTAAAAGATGAATCGATGATTGAATTTGAATCCTGTTAGTCTGAGATGTCCAATTGGGTCAATTTTGATGGATTAGTTGTTTGAAAATGAATTTTTTTTTTTTAGCCAGACCCAACTTGGATCCGACTATTGTAATCAAATTACAAAATCATATTTAGAGAGTAAAAGCATCTTGAAGAGCTATAATGATTATGATTTTCAAAATTATTTGTTATACAATATGCAAATAAAGCTATGCTTTAGAGCGATAATGCTAAAGGCCTTCAAGTATCTCTATTTCAAGAAAGCTTTTATGTAAGACTTCATAAAATGATGTAATATGAACATGAAGCCTTTTACAAGTCACTCACAAATAAATGGCAAAGTAATTGAAGGAGATGTTTAAAAGCCATGAAGAAACAACGGCTACTTCATTGTTTGCAAGGACATTTTGTAATTGTGAAGGACATGAAAGAAACAACATATGTATGTGATTACATTCTGGATGACAAGCTTGATGGTTCACGTGGTAGTAAGGAAGAATTTCCCAAAAAAATATAAGGTACATTTTAGATTAAATAGTGTGCAACAATTCAGATTTAGATAGTTTATATAAAGAAATGTTTGCTGCTGAAAAGAGAAGAAAATTAGAGTTGAAATACATTTTAAAAAACGTGTCAGGGTTTATAATAAAAGGGATGGATGCTGGAAAGTAGTGTTTTTATTTTATAGGAGTTTAATTGAGGCTGAGAGCTTCAATATCCAAAAGGAACTCATGCAAAAGACAACTCACATCACAAGTAGACATCAAGCTACTTTGAAGAGGACAATTTGAAGTCAAAAGAAAGAAGGAGCCCACATTGTAACAAGAGGGAGTTGCCTTTGAAGATCGTGTGGGCAAAACAAAGCTGTTGTATATGAGTGAAATAAAAAGCAGTGATTTTGAAAAGCAAATAGAGGCAACGACATTTGGAAATGAAGCAAGAGGGATAGATGCCAAGAATAGAAGCCACAACCTGCAAGAATACATGCTGGAAGAAAATAACACCCAAGCAATAGAGGAGAAGCCACCAGTAAATAAAAAGAAGCAAAGGAAGTGGCATCTGTGAAAGAACAGAGCATAAGGAAGAAACAGTTTAAAAGAATTATCCCACATCGACTGTGGGAAGAAATTCTTTAGTCTTTAAATATTATTCTACTCAACATAACATATGAGTTAAAAAAAGTTCTTGTTTAAGAAGTCATAGGTCAAAAGGAAGGACCCATTGTGGATGACTAGTTAGGCACTAAAGTTAATATTTTGATTGACGAAACAAATGGAAAAAGTTGCCGAAAAAAGTCCAAAATCTGGCAAGTCGCCATGGCGATTGCCAAAAAATTTCAAAAAATTTGGCAAGCGACTTGGCGAAGTGCTGGAAAATCTCAAATTTGGCGATGAGGTAAAATGTAATGTGGGTCTTGCCCAAATGTCTCTGACGAACCAAAAGCTGCCAAGTGGCACCCCGTGAGTGAGCAGAGCAGTATGCTAGAAAATGTGACTAGAATCTGGTGGTTGCCATGTCACCACCGAAAAATGGTGGATTTCTTAGCAAGCGACATAGTGACCCGCCAAAAAATCCAAAAATTTGGCAATATGTTGTAACGCTGTGGGGCCCGCCTAAGATTGATTGACCTATTGATGATTGACACATGGCACTGCCTAGGTGGTGATGAGAGTTATAAGAAATTTATAAGAAATTTTTTAAAATATAGTTTTCCATTGAGCATTCAGCGTTCATTTGAAAGTTTGAATAATTTGTTTTAAAAGGGTGACTTTCTATAGTTCAAACTATGGAAATTTTAAAAAAATTTCAAATGCATTTATTTAAATTCATTATTCCTAAAGCAAAGGCCTGATTTTCAAACGACCATAACTAGGGCAATTTTTATCGCAAACTAGCACTCCAATATACCACTAGAATCGAGAAGAGATGAAATTTTTGAATATGAGGTCAGTTTTTACACAGGTGTTCCCTAGTACACGCTATAAGGGGTTTTTTCTTTAGAAATGATTTATGTGTTTTAAGGGGTGTTTTGATTATCTAGTTGCAAAATTCAATGACAAAACATTTAAGACATATTCAAAAGGCCTTATATGCAGTATGTTTTTATTCTATGATGTTTTGGCTTCAATTTGATCAAAATTTACATATCCAGAATCAGTTATGAGAATTTTGTCTTTTGCTGAGGTATTGCTCTTGGAAAGGAAAAACAAAATGATGGGATTTCATATGTAGTTGAAGAGAGAAGGTAGAGAGAGTCTTTTCATAAAAAAGAGAAGGATTTTCAAGTGGACACATGTCATCTTCAGAACAGATCTGGAAAATTCTTTCATCCTATAACTTTCTCATTCTTTCTCATTGTACAAGTTCTAGTCTTTTGGAGAAAATTGGCACACTATTGTGATACCAGGGTTTTGGTTCCAGTCTTGACGCATTCCCAATACTGTGAAACCATTTTCTTCAGCATATTCTCTCTTGTATGAACAACATTAGGAAAGTTAATACATATAATTTAGATTTGTTAGGTATTTCCATGTTTTCATTTTCATGCATATGACTGTATTAATTTCAAGGAAATAAATGCAAAGAGTAGTAGATGATTGAGTTTTAGTTGAATCTTGCCTCCTTTATCAGCTAATTTTCAATGTTTTACAATCTTTGACATAGAGCTTAGGTTGTAATTGCAGTCCCTTAAGGCTGTATGTTATTTCATTGTTGCCTGTGACTCAAAGGGTTACGTAAATGCTTCAGGGAAATCAATAGGGTTGTGAGGTTACTGATGGGGATATCATGTAAGAATGGGGTTTAAGCTGAACATTGATGTCTATTTACAAGTTGAATAGATAGATTAGATATTTGAAGATACAAATAGGTATCAGATATCCATATGTGTGTTTTTGATTCATGGATTTGCCCAATGGTTAAGGCACTGATCAGCTACAGGGTTACTTAGTTCTTGTTGTTGCATATTAGGGGTTTTGCTGAATTCAACATTATTAATCAAACGTTCTTTCCCTTTCATGTTGAAGGACCTAAATGTTTAACCCTCACTCAACTTATAAATTTCATAGATATGCATCTAGCTATTGTAGATATGTGTTATTGCATGAGTTATTAGGAGATATAAGGGTTTTCATCTGCTTAATAGATTCAGGGATGTGTTTTTGCACTAGTACGATATCAATTGAATCTGAGGTCTACCCGCCTAGGTTTAGTAGAGCCTGAAGTAGAAGAAGGGTCATGCCTTATAGTTGGCTCAGTGTCTAAAATGGCATGTTGAAAATGGGAGTTATCTGCCCCTAGATGTGTTATATTCTCATTGGGATAATTGAAAACCCTCCAACATTTTCAAACACCAACATAAGTGGAAAAAATAAAATTACTATTTGATATTTGGTTGAGCATGTAAGAGATTGTTAATATGTTCTAGCATTAGTGTTTTGTCATTGATGTCAACGTACTAATACTATTGTATATAATGTACTATGTTTGTTTAGTTGAGATGACTTATGATGTTCAGATGATATATTAAAGATAGAATACTAAAATTCTTTTATTTATTTATTTCTAATATGTTTTCAGCTTACTATGGTCAACTTACATAGGTTGTTATGATTTTTTGATTGATCTATGATTGGTTTACTAGTTATTGGTGTTACATTGTTCTAATGTTAATTGGTTGAGTAATAGCTAATGTATGATTCAGATTTGATGTTTCAAAGGCTATGGAGATATTTTTTATATTGGGACATATCATTGTATCCTCTATTAGTTTTGTTCATAGTTCAAAGTATAACAACCTATCTTTTATTACATGAATTAATTTGATATTTTAGCAAGTTCCCATCAATCAATATTGAAGATATGTTTGGATTTTGAGTTAGTGGTGATGTGAAGGTAATAAATGGTATTATTTCTACTTGTTGGTGTTGTTGGGTTATGTGATGGTCATATTTTTGGTTGGTGTTATTAGGTTATGTGACGGTCATATTTTTGGTTTGCATTGATTCAAGAGATCACATTTTTCTAATTTGGTGGCACGTTGGTGTCATTAAGAAGTAAAGTCCACACACAACATGGGGGATCAAATAAATGAACAAATGTAACTAAATCTAAACTTATAAATTTGACCTCCAATAATTAAAATAATGTTGTACAACAACAAGATACAATCACCATATATAATAATTTGTTAAGTAGGGAAACCCTTCATTAGACAGAAAAGTTTGGTGGTGATGACACCCATAAGATAATTTACTAAGATATAAATTCTTTTTGAAAGGATGTGACCTTGTTAGGATTTAAATATAACTCATTTAGTACAATACAACTTCCTTGTTAAATAATAGATCCTTGTTAGGAGACCTTGAAACCTTGTTAGAAGGTTCCAACCCTATTAAAGTTTGATAAGAACAAATAGACCAACTTCCTAAATGCTCCAAAAAACATGAAATACAATACTTTAGGATGACATATCCAATATCATGAACTAACTAACATGCAACTAACTTGAAAAAATAGTTCCTTTGTAGTCCACTTTAGCCAATCAATATAATTTATTCTTTTTACTAATCATCCAACAAAAAAACATCATATCATATGTATCAAGACTTACCACACATTCATACCCAACCATGAAAAATAACCTTCCTTTATACCCTTATAAATAATTAACTAGGTCATTGTGTGAAAGATTACTCAATATAAAATTAATTAAATAGGACCATGATAAGGAACATACTCCATAATAATTATTACAATCATTACATATATTTTTATGCACATTATATCAAAGTTATTTTATTTTCCAATGATAAATTACATGCTTTCTCAACATAGGCAAATGTCACTAAAATAAACCACAAGTTTTTTACTAGAAATATTTCTAGATTAAACCAAACACTTCTCACCCATGAACATACATGCATGAAAAATTCTTATATTACCTTCTCAAATTTATATGGTTAGTTCTTAGTTTCCTATAAGATATAACCAAATTATGTGTAACTATCTCTCACTATTTCCCACACACTATTCTGCTACCAGCCTTCACCAAGCAAACTATAACTTAGCCAAAAAATACCATGAAGCATATAAAGCATAGATATGATATCTATACTCATTCTTCTACACACATATAATTTTTCATGAATAATTATGTCACCAACCTTGTTGAACTAATAAATAGCTTGTAATGTACAAAATCTATGTTTGTCATGAACATAAGAGCAAAGGTTGTCATTAGTGACAAAACTAGTCATTAAAACACATAATAGAAACTTAAAAAATGACTCAATGATTAAAAATATGACCC
Source organism: Cupressus sempervirens (assembly GCA_028749045.1). Classification (NCBI taxonomy): domain Eukaryota; kingdom Viridiplantae; phylum Streptophyta; class Pinopsida; order Cupressales; family Cupressaceae; genus Cupressus; species Cupressus sempervirens. The sequence continues at coordinate 6,271,805 of CM053790.1, read as the reverse complement.
TTTGGTGTTTATGGCAACATATGGAGAAAAACCATCAATAAAAAAGTTGAGAATATACCTTACTAAATATCCTTAACATGAATACAATCTTCACCTGTGTATATACCTTCCTTGACTATATCAAATACTTCTGTATAATACCTTCTCCAATTAAAGGTTTTTATTTGATATTATCTCCCTTTTACATCAATTGGAAAGATACCAATATGCCAAATATCAAGATATCTTATTGACCTCCCATTTTGAAAATTTCTCCTCTTTGATGATGATCTTCACCAAGGTACTTTTATTGGATCAAGATAATATGCAACATCAAATGTCAAGTGCAAAAAAATTATGTTATGCCAAAAATATTTACATAAGAGCTCTAGGATTATCTTTGCACAATGCTACCACTCTCCCTAAGGCGCAATACCAAGTATCACATCCAGATGAATAAATGTGCTTTGAATACACTAGACTAATGCATATCTGTATCAATTACTCTGCACAACATTTGGGTCTATCACCGCCAACATATTTTAAGGTACTCAAAAATATATTTATCCAAAGGTTTAGTAAATATATCTGATATATTCTCTTATGTGCTCACATAGCCCAATCTAATTTACTTCTCAATGACTTTCTCCCTTATAAAATGATACGTAATTACAATTTCATTAGACTTTGAATCTAAAATTGGACTCTTAGACATATTAATTATAATTTTATTATTACAATTCATAATAATTGGGTTGCTAAATGTTTTAGATTAAGGTAAAAATAGGTTTTGAAGGGGACCCTAAACCCTTACAAGAAATCAAAAGATAAACCATTAAGTTCCACTAGGTTTTACAAGGACCTAAAACCTGCAGTTTTAAAAGATTCAAAATTAGGTTTTATAGGGACCTGAAACCACAAAATAAAACCAAAAAATGAGACCAGGTTTTACAAGGACCTAGAACCTAGTTTTAAAACAACAAAACCACATAAAAAATCTAGACAATCAACCAAAAACTAGGACAACTACCAAGATAGAGACCAGAAACTAGAAACACAGAAAAATTGCTATTGCAGTTCTTTGATCATTTGGACCACCTCTTTTCCAGCCTTTTCCATACTTTGGATAGTATTAACTACAGATCCCACAGTGCCCTCAACAACTTTTTTCTTGGAGCTTTTTCTGGTTCATTTACTTGGACCACTTGGAGATATGATTTCTTCATTATTTCTCTTCCCTAAGTTGGCAGCAACAACAAAAATGCTGTAAGTAACCTGCTCCATCTTATTACCACTTTCTTTGATCAATAATTGGAGCTTGTTTTCATATTCCTTTAGTTTTTTTGGTATATTACCAATCTAAATTTCCATCTGGGTAGTCTTTATGCGATCAATATCTTGGTTCTGCTCGATTGTTGTGACTTTTCTTTTCAAGTTCATTAATTCGTTATACATCTAGGAGTTGGTTTGAAGGGAAGATTCGTTTATCATTTATTTCATCCACATTAGCTGATCATAATTATGTGTTCTTGCTATATACTATACTTCTATTGTAGATTAAGAAATACAATCTTGTTTCTTTCTCAATTATGATACATATCTTCCTCCATTAAAAAATGCTTCTCCACTAGTGATTTTATTGTCATCTACATTCCCTACCCAATCAACATCAATATAGGCATATAAGTAGATTTATTTAATCTAGTCTACCATAAGACAAAATTTGAAGCACCCTACAAGTCTCCAAATACTCCTTTTATTATTGTTAGTTGTGATTCCTTAGGCTCTTCCTGATATCTCACCACAATACTTACTACACTAGAAATGGTTGGTCTAGTATGAGTCAAATACTATAATCCACCAATCATAGATTCATATCTTGTTTGAACATTGCTAGTGGAGTCAACATTATTTATCAACTTGAATCGTATAACCTTTTGTGTTCCAATTGGTTTATAAGTTTCCATACCAACTCTTACCAACAATTCCTTAATGTACTTAGTTTGAGATATAAAAATACCTATTGAAATTAAAATTGGAATAATTGTTATATTGTCATTGATGTCAAATCTACTGACGAGACATGTTGCTAACTGATTTAAATGTCATGTCTACTTGATTTATGAAGAGGATTTGAGAAGTTGCTCATAGAAAAAGAACCTAAAGGAAAGGTTGAGTTATGAAAATGAAGCTACAATGGACATTTGATTAGTTAGACTATGGCAAGATAATCTTATTGTTAATGTTATGAAGACATGTGAAGTCAGTGACAAACTACATAAGCTTGACCAAGTAATAAAATATAAGATTATAGAACTTGTAGTTTATACAAAGGATGCTAGTGTTGACCGAGCACTAGTACAAGATGAGTGAAATTTAGTGCTAATCGAGCATTAGTATCGACTGAGTGACAACATTGATGTTGAGCTAGAAGTACAATAGAGACCTAGTGATCTAGTGATGGCTGAGTATCCAAACTTAGTAATTATGGAATAACAACATTTTGAATATACATGAGAAATCATGATTTACAACCAACACAGTTGATTTCTTGGGATATAGAAAGCATGTTGAAGATAAGAATTTGGATCATTTAACTCAAGGAAAGGATTAGGTAGGATACCTAATGAATGAATTCAATGAGAAGTTTCTAGAAGAGAGGTAAAGATGAACACATAAAATTAATCTGTTGGATCAGATCATAAACCCTAAGATCTATGGTGATCATGGAAAACAACAAAGGACTAGAATCACCTATTTAAGGAGGCATAGATTCAATGTTTATAAGAGTGTGTGTGAGTGCAAAGCAAGAGAAAGGAGAAAGCTTGTGTAGATGCTACTGAAGTTGATAAGTGAATCTAAGTAGAAGGGCTAAGTTTTTTGTGAGAAGAAGGTTTATTGATTGAAGGGTTGCCAAGTGAATCAAGGAAAAATGTGACAAGGGAGACTTATCATTTGAAGGACTTAACAAGTCTATGCAAATCCTATAACTATGTGACATTCTAAAGGAATGTTCCAAATTCCTCTAACAAGGCCACTCCTAAAAGGGTGATTAAGTCCTCTAACTAGGTCACATGTAACAGTGTGTATTGTAAACCTTTAATAGGGTTGGCTCCTAACATGTCTCACTTTAAAAAAGTGAAAAAGTGGTGACATGTTGTTGGTGGTTTTTCCAAAATTGGGTTTCCACATTAAATCCCAGTGTCAAACTTGTGTTGAATATTTTGTGGTGTTTTACATTTCAAGTGTGTACATTTTAGGATAGTAATATTATTTATCAGTTTATAGTAGAGACTAAGTTGCAGGGTATTTCTGAACATAATATGTTTAAATGTTTGATTGTTCAAAATGGTACAAAGGGACCTTGAGTAACTAATTCACCCCACTCTCAGTTATTCTAAACATTCCAACAATCGGTATCTATTGGATCATATCATATTCTGAACATAATATGTTTAAATGTTTGATACAGATTCCAACAATTGGTATCTGTTGGATCATATTGTAAGCCCTACGATCTATGATGATCATGAAAAATGAAAAATGACTAGAATCACCTATTTAAGGTGGCATAGATTCAATGTTTACAACAGAGTGTGTGAGCATGAAGCAAGAGAAAGGAAAATGCTTGTGTAGATGTTGATGAAGTTGATAAGTGAATCTAAGTAGAAGGGTTAAGGTTGTCTTGAGGAGAAGGTTGATTTCTTGAAGGGTTTCCATGTGAATTAAGGATAGAGGTGACAAGGGAGACTTATCATTTGAAGGACTTAACAAGTTTGTGTAAATTTAATGTAACTGGGTGACAGTCTGATGGAATGTTCCAAAGTCCTCTAACAAGGCCACTCGTAACAAGGTGATTAAATCCTCTAACTAGGTTACATTTAACAATGTCTATTGTAAACCTTTAATAGGGTTGGCTTTGAATAGGGCTTACTTTAGAAGAGTGAAAAAGTGGTGACATGTTGCTAGTCATTTTTCCCAAATTGGGTTTCCACATTAAATCCTAGTGCAAAACTTGTGTTCAATGTTTTGTGGTGTTTTACACTTCAAGTGTTTACATTTTAGGACAATAATAGTGTTTATTAGTTTACAGTAGAGACTGAGCTATAGGGTAATGCTGAATAGAATATGTTTAAATGCTTGATTGTTCAAAATGGTACAAAAGGACCTTGAGTAACTAATTCACCCCCACCCCCCTCTCAGTTATTCTAAACATTCCAACAATACCATCCTTTTTGTTTTGCTTTTTTTGCTCTAAAAAAACACTTCATTTAACCTATCATAGACATTTGAAATTATCCTTTCATTTCATTAGAGAATTTATTACTCACCTCATAATTTCCTCCAATAAATGATGTCATCCAAAATACCTCAATAATAAGTAGTCCATTTTAATTAACTCTTAAGTACATATTGCAGAAATTATCAATCCAACTTCATGATGTCAAGATCACATGCATGCAAAGATAACTTGTTAACAGGAAGAATCAAAGAACAAATCAAGGGTTTGAGATCTAAAAATATGAATAATTATAAATTATTAGATCAAAATTAATGAATAAAGTATACAATTATCAATCCTAATATAGGATATTTAATAACCTCAGATAAGAAACCTTAAAAAGCAATCATTTAATAATTAATATAAATTTTATCAAATATAACTAATGCATAAAGTTATATATTCAGTGAGAAGTAAAGGTAACTTAATGATCAAATAAATATGACTTAATAATTAAGTTACTACTAAATTATAACACCCATTGAAGATGAGTGGCAATGTAACTACAAATAGTACATGAAAAGAAAAGGAAACAATAATATAGAAAGAAAACTTGGGTCTGGACAACAAGACCTGATGAGGTACCCAATCACAATCAAATTTCTGTGAAGTGGAGATATAAGAAAAACACATGAAAAAAACTCTCTTCCAAGAAGATATTGAAAGAATGCTAAAAAATTTGTGAAGGACTATAAAGTATCCAAATGAGAGAATGTCCCAAAAAATATGAACAAAAGAATAATCATGAAGAACAAATTTGAAGCATGAAGAAAACTCCAAACTAGAGAATGCCCTTAAAAATAGGAATAAAAGAATGACCATAAAGAACACCTCTGAAGTATGAAGAAGATGCAAAGATATGTCAAAAAGTAACTATTTATCTAAAGAACCTCACTTGAAATAGAAGCTGACCAAGTAGAGAAGACTATATTCTGCATGAGTACCCTCAAATGACACTCCTTGAACTAAGGGGAAAATAAAGGCAAACAACTGAACTCAAAGATACAAATGATGTAACCCCTCGCCAAGGGATCCAAAAGAATTGACCTAAAGTTTTACTAAGTTTGCTAAACATTTTTTTTTGAAGTAAGAAAGTATAACATACACATCAAACACATAGTAGCGGAAGCAATAACATGTAATCATCAACAAACATACATAACAGGTTACATTCCTTAAGGATCCCAAGATGTTGAGTCACATTCAAATTTAATTAATTCTAAGTCTATCAACTACCATATCCACATGAAAGAATAATTAGAAAGTCCAAAGTCCATTTAATATACATTTGTTCCGAATGCCTCTTGGCAAATTAATTCAGACTGCTCAATCATCCACTGTACATGTCACAGGGTATGAAAGGCTTAAAAGAATATACATATGTAAAAATAGAAATACATAATCCTCTTCAGATCCATGAAGCAAATGCAATACAGTAAAATAAATGAAATCATCCAACATACATGATACATCCATACATCAAAAAGATATAACATCCATCATAAAATATAACCATCCATCATAATGATCCATGAACAGAATGAAAGTATATTCCAACAAGAATACTCTAGCCACAGTGTCTTAGATGGATCTCAATGGTAAGAGTGAAAAAGCACTACCACCTGACCATGTGGAACCTAAATGGTCCACTCCCACTGTGCTGAGGAGATAGTCTCAAGTCCCAAACAAGATATCAAAATACAAAACACAAGTAATCTCTAAGTCTAAGAAATCTTAATAGTATACTAACTCAAGGGTTCCAACACATAGATCAACATCTAGACCCAAAGGCACCACAAAGACCCATAGGAAACCTACTATGTAAGTGGGATAGTGTCATCACATGAATCACATTGGAAGTTACTCGAGCAATCCCTCAGGAATCTTGGGTCCCTAGTAATCTTACAGCCACTAGTATCGTCTCATACTGACGAGGCATACTATGGAATGCAAGGTCGTAACCAAGCATTCGCTCAACTCCCATCCTAGTCTATACTAGCACTCGAGGCATGGGTAAGAACATAAAATTAATCTTATTAGGTTCATTTAAGTCAGTAGTTAGTGTGATGTTATCACTTATTAAAAAACAACTTACAATGAGTTATCCCCAGAGCCACTTAGGGTCTCCCGTCCCCCATTGCAAGCCACTTCTCGACACCACACATAGATAACCTACCCTAGGCTCATGAAATCACAAATCACAAGATCACCTCAGCCCTATACAAGCAACTGGAAAGCATTAAAAGATAAGCCACAATAATCACATCAGTTTCCCCATGAGAAATTGGAAAGCATCAAATGATAATCATAATGATCACAATAGTTCTCTATCAGCAACTAAAGACATCAATGATAAGTCACAATATCCAATGGTTCTCAATGAGCAACCAAGGAATATCCCAATATAAGTCACAATACTGATCAAAGACTCCAAAATGGTCAAGTCAAAACATGTCCTAACATGACATCATCAAGAACAAATCACTTAAAACACATCATTCCTCCCAAAGTGACTGGAAAACAAATCAAATATAACTAATCGATGCCTAAAAAATGATTAAGTTAGGTAACTCAAATACTTACACCTCAGCTTCACACAAGGAAACTGGAAAGCAATAACAAACAATACATACAAACATGTCATAGAGCATACTTAATCACATTACCATGGTTGGGATGAAAAGATTGAGATCAAACTAGCATGACAACACAATCACATAACCCCTGAGCCTTTGGTAACAACCTAAGACTGGTCAACATCTAATCAACCCCAAAACCCCAAAGCATAGACATCACACAGAAAATAGGACAATCTCATAGTTTACGTTTGATTTGAAAAACTTACAATTGAGTTAAACATAAGGTTATAGTTTTCATTTTAGTGTATGTTTTAAGTAAAAAGATTATCCGTTTACCTTATAGTTTAACTCATTCATTTAATCAATTAAAATATAGAATCACCCCATTTTATTTTTAAGTCAATTACCTAAAATATTCTAAGGTTATATTCTTTTAAAGAATCATTTAAAATATTCCTCATTGAATTTCAATAATTACAATTCAGTAAAGTCAGAATTAAATAATTTCCACCTAATTATCTAATTTTCATTATTAAATAAATAAATTATATCATATTTAATCAAACTAATAACTATATAATTAATATTTAATTAATTATTAAAAATTGTTAATAAATATTATTGATAAAAAAATATTAATAATTAATAATTAACTATTAATTAAAATATTATATAAAATATTATTAAAATTTAATAATTTAAATATTATTAAAAACATAATATTAAAATAATATTAATTTTTTTTTTAAAAACATCAAACATCATTTTTTTTAAAAGTCCATCGGCTTATAACAAAGGCCTGTGGTTGCTGTAAAGGCCTATGGCCGCATGCAGTACTCTGTATTGCTGCTGCCACAATACTCTGCAGACAGTGACAACAGAGCCATCGACAAGTAAGTGGGGGTGGGTGAAACCCCTCGCAACATATTATATATATATATGTATTTTAATAATTTTTTTTTTCTTTTCAATTAAAAACTTTTAAATACGTTTCCTCCAAGTATTATATATACTATTTTTAAAAAGGATACTTGTTTAATAAATAAACAATCTAATTCCTAAACATGTATAATTAAACATTTAATTTTATTTTATTTTTAATTCTAATTTTATTTTATTTTATAAACTTTTATAAAATATAACCCAAACTTCCAATCTAGATTTTTTATTTTTTTTCTTTCAAAAGCTCTCCCTAGTTTAATTTCTAAAATTCTTTCATCTAGAACGAGGGTTTCAAATTGATTTATTCTTCCAGTTCTATTATATAGATGAAATACAATATAGTATCATTGTAATCACTTAAAAATGGTCATCTAGACTATTAGCCCCCTTTTCAACATTTTGGCTAAATTAATTTAATCATTTACCTAGATCAAATTGCTAATAATCAATTTATTTGATTATAACCTATAGTTTGACTATGCTATCCTAAAGTTCATTATTTGATTAAAAGAACATGTCCCCTTTTAATTAAATAAAACACCCCATTCTTCTAACCCACTTAAAGTGCACACATAAAGTCCTTTTTCTATTTTTCAATTAAAAAGAAAAGGCTTTGTGACTTTTGTCTTATATGACAAGTCAACTTATATTCTATTGGTTGACTTGTGTGTGCACATGGATCACTCCTCTTTTCGAATTCCACCGTTGATCATCCATCATCTTCATCTTGATCTCTACCATCCGTACGACTTTAAAAGGGAGAGAGCTTTCTCCCTTAGATCCGATCCATATTTTGAATATTGTTATGTTGCAGGTTTTCTAACAGGTTTCTTTGGAGCTTTGTGGAGAACTTCTCTTTCTTGTCTACATTCTCTCATCCATGGCATTCTAGCTTAGCTTAGCTTTCATTTTTACATGTAGCTTAATCTCACATAGCTTAATAATGGTATTATAACACTCTCATACATGTTTTAGCATAGCTCCACTTTGCATCTCATTCTAGCTTAATCTTCATTTGCATTGCATTCTTGAGGAACTCCATGGGACATTTGCATTCTTGCATCTTGTCTTTGAAACCTCTGATTGCATGGTTTACTAGCAAGAAGAGTATATTTAAAGCTCATCTGAGAGTCCTTGAACTTGAAATACACTCTCTTGCACTCCATGGATACGAAGCTCTAAGCTGGCATCCAAGCATTCCAAACTCATGGAATCGTTTGGATAGAAGGGTTTAGAGTGGGACACTTTCGAGTGTACATTTTTGGCGCCCACCGTGGGGCCTGAATCATGTTTCTAGCTTCATTTACTTTCATTTCTTATCTTTGGTTTTTTTATAGCAGCATATTGGATTTAATCAAGTGCTTTTGTAGAATTATCACTTTGGTTTTAAGGCCAACCCATAAGTAGATTGGTTTGAAGGCCAAAAATCTAGTTGGTTTAAAGATTTGATCATATCTTTTAAATCGCTTGGAGTTTGGTTCTAAAAATTGTTTTACAACTTGCACATGTATTCAAAATGTTTTAGTCTGATTTTCAAAGCATTTTGACATGATTTGTGAGAGTTATAAATTTTTCTTTATTTTTCATAAAAAGCCATTTCTGATCGCAAATCAGTGCATTTTTGGAAAAAGTTTACATTTTCAGAAATATTTTTGAATTCTAAGAGGGGTATTATCTTTGTGTTTTGACTTTTGAGGTCATATTAGGGATAAAAAACCTGATTTGATAAATCTGACCTGTTTTGACAAAATCGATCTCTAGGGCGCAAATGAAGAGATTTTTTTGAATTTTTTGAATTTTTGAAAAGATATCTAATTTTTAGTAGGGGTCTCTTCTTTTCATTTATGTTTTTGGATCCGAAATAATAGCAAAAAAGTCTAATCTTGTTGACTAGGTCAAAAGCAAAGAGTAAAAATGAGAGCATTTGTGATTAGTTTGCACTTTCTTTGCATACACTTGATTGGAAGATAACTTGGATATTTGAGGAAACTAACCACTTTTTATTACATTATTTTATGTTATTTCACACTAACTTGTGGTGCTAACAAGTTGTGACTGCAGGTTGCTATCCTTGTGAAAAAAAATTGAAACATTGCATAAAAAAAATGCATGTCAAAGCTTCAAATGCACAAGGGCTACTAATGATTGTTTGCAGGGTTGCCCAATGCATAAAAACCCAATTTTTCTTGTTCTTTACTTTTACATGTGTGGCATATAATAGTTGTTTATTTTTAGGTACATTAAAACTTACAATTGGGATCTTTTGGTGATAGGAGAGTATGCTCTTCACCCCTGTCGTGAATCAAAAATCTTGACTTACCATTTGGTTTCAAGAGTAAGAGGCAACTGAATCTTCCTGGCGTGTTTGGGAGAAAATTATTTGAATAGGAGAGTATTCTCTTCACCCTTGTGGTGAATCAAAAATCTTGACTTCTGAAAGTTGATCCACTCTTTGTGTAGTTAGAATCCTTTAGAGGGCCTGCTCTCGGACAACCCGAGAGGAACGACCCAAGTGGGGACAAGCAGATTACCCAGCTCTTCCAACCCATTATAAACTCAAGGCTATCAAGGACACAAAACCTTGATAGACATAGTGTTTGTCTTCACCTAGTGTGATCACTTATAGAATTTTGACCATAGGGAGATCACTAGGCAAGAATGCTTAAGGTACTCTTGTGGTCGCAAGATTGGTTACTCATCGCAAGGTGAGGTGTCCCATAATTGGGAGTAAGAGGAACACTATGAACGAAAGCCCAATCTAAAAACTCCAAGTTAGTAACTACCCTTTTTAACCGCTCAACTTCTTGCTGCAAGGATCAATCCTAGTGGACTACCCGGATCACCCCAAGATTTACACTCACCATATGTGTTCCCTTGGTTGTGCTTATGGCACTTCCATGACAAAGCCAATATCTCTTGTGAGAAATCACTTGGTGTGAGGCAAAGGAGAATCAAGCGTGGGACAAGTTGTTGAGTAATGAATCATGACTTCTAGGTAGATATTGCTTGATGTGTTCTTGAATGTACTAAACCTATGAAAATGTTTTGAACATACACATGATGATAGTTCTAGGGATTTTTTTTAAGACCTCACATATGCTTGTATCATGCAAGGTTGCTCTGTCCCTTGCTTGATTGTTTGAAGACTACTTCATGTGTCACTATCTTGCTTGGAAATACATTATTTTTGAACATCAAACTTGCTATGCTATCAAATATTGTCAAACTTTGTCAACCAAGTCAAAGCATCAAGTCTTAACATTTTTCTTGTGTTGCTTGCTAATGGGAGTTTCATCATTTGGCTATGATTTGTTATGTCTCTAGTGCTTAAACATGCTTAAAGTGGCTCTTTGGTCTTAGTGCTCTTGGTCTTTTTGTCTTCATGTTCTATGCATGCTTTCTATTTATCCTTTTGCTAAAATGGTTACCTTGATTTCTTGACTACACTCTTGGGTTGGGAAAGTTGTTCACTTGTCACCCTGCTTGCTCTATTTATTTGGCTATTTGGGCATCTTGCCTAGCTATTGACTTGAGTCATTCATGTCGTAAGTTTCTTGGACATATTGTTTGACAAGTCACTTTAATCTCTCTCTACTATCTTGGCAAGTGAACACTCTACCTCCTATAGTTTCAACATCAAGTTATCTTCTAGGCTCTTTTATGCTTGGCTTTGCATCTAAAACTATGAGATCTAAACCTTGTGCTACCAAACTTCAACTGAATCTAGATGATTATGATATCCTCCATGTCACTAAAGAGTTTCAAGATCTATATGCGCAATACAAAGAACTGGAAGAGACAAATGATCTTTCTTACCTTCATCTCTCTAAGCGCATGACAGAAATGAAGTCTAAACTTGAGAAAAGGTTAGAGGAGAAGATTGCATCATTACATGAATCTTCCTTAAGGTATTTACATGCATGTGAGTCACCTTCTTTGAGGTCATCCTCTTCTTCTAGGTCTACATGCTCTACTTCAATACATCAAATGTCTTCATCTTCTAGATCTAAAGACCTCTTTAGAGGACAAGCAAGTGATACCTACTTTGAGCCTATTCCAAAATTTCATGATGGACCTATCTTTGACCAAGATAATGATGAAGACATGAATGCATTCTATTCACTTGAGAAACAACAAGAAGATCCTAGACATACTTCTAGTAGAACTTTTGCTCCCTTGGAAGATTCTTATGATGACACTTTGCAAAAACTTCTTAGCAATAAGATCATCATGTTACCAAAGTCTAGCTCATATGGAAACCCATTCTTGGATATCTATTGTACTTATCATCAACATAATGAGCATAGTACTTCAAATTGCATTGAGCTAAAACATAAAATCCAAGATCTTATTGATAATGGAATTATTGATACCTCTAATGATTCATGTGATGAGGATACTTTTCTTGAGCAAGATTACATTAATGAACCTATGTCTAGTAGCGGCTCTATTACATCTTCCACTTCTTCCAACACTCATGCATCTCCCAACACTTCAAATCTTTCCAACATGCCTCCATCAAATAAAGATTCTAATTCTTTCCATATTGACTATGTGTATCCTCCAGGGCTATCTCTAAAAGAAACTCAAGCTAACCTTCACTTGGCTGCAAACCTTTTCCATGCTACTAATCCTAAACATCCTCAACCTTCATGCACTACTATGCCTAATCCAAGCACTACTCCATTCACTCTTCATTCTCCCTTGTCCTTAGAAGTGGATCCATGTCAAGAGGACTCTCAAAAAGAAAAAGCTATAAATGTCAAGAAAGATCAAGATCAAGCACCCTTTCATCTCTTTCAAGATTTTTCCCTTCCATATCTTATATCTTATCCACCTCCTAAGTATGACGAAGACACCACTTCCATTATCCCCCTTGAGCTTACTAAAAATTATGAGAAAAGTTCTCTTCCTATGCTATCCAAGGCTACTTGTCAAGATCAAAGCATCCCCTCATGTTCTACTTCTCCACATCCACTTCAAAATTGTGCTCAAGCTTCAAGTGCTTCTATTAAAAATTTTGTTCCTATCAAAGGTACTCATGAGTCTATTGATGGCTTTGACCATGTTGCTCACTCTAAAGATGTTGATATCCCTTTCCACTATCCCTCTGCATCTTCTAAATCTATCCTTGGTCCATATCCATCTAAGCTAAAGCATTCAAACCTTTCATCCATATTGGGGCCTTATGTTCCTCCATCTCCTAGATTCACTGCTAGCTCATTCCCTAGCTCTCCTATAATACCTCAAGATCAACAAAGACACTCATCCTTGATGACTTTTCACCCATCTATACATCTAAAACAGTCATATCATCCTTATTCATCCACAAATCCCAAGTCCTTTGGAAGTGAGAATAAACATAAGAATCCATTGAAAAATGAAGATCACTATGTCCCATCTAATCGACATGTGAATGCTAAGAAGGAGAATGCACAAAAGAGACCGCAAAGGTCCAGTATTAAAAAAGCTAAATCAAAGAAAATATGAGTTCCTAAACCCATTATTGAAAAAATGTGTTTTGAAGTATCCAAAGGAAAATCTAAAGCTATATGGATTCCCAAGTCTCTTTTAGAAGACTTGAATATTGAAAATACTTCAAAGTTGACATTCAAGCTTCCAAAGGCTTCTATTCCATCTTCTTCCAAAAATCTTCCTAAAAATATTCCAAAGCCTTCCACTCCACTTTTTTCCAAATCTTTTCTACCACCTCATACATCTAAATCTCAAGCTATTTCGTCCATGATTCCTCCATTGTTCCAATACCCTTCAAGGTGTGTGTCAATGTTGATCTTGTCCAATATTTTAGCTACCCACGTGAAATCCTCTAAAGCTTACACCTCCTTTCTATACATGAACTCTTATCCTCCATATATTCTTCCTACTACCATTTCTCTTTCATCACCCTATTAACATCTTTGAGCATACCTTTCTATGGTCTTGGCTTATCATGACTTATATTTTCTATAGGAGAATTATCTACATTCAAACAGCTTCAACTCTTTCTAAAAATTCAAAAAAAGAAGAAGAAAAAATAGAAAAAATGAAAAAAATGAAAATGTGCCTTAGTAAAAACCACATCTTGTGGCACCTTGGTAGCAAAAGTAAAGAGAAAAAAATTTATCCTATGGTGAAAACTACTTCTTGTGGCACCTTAGATAAGTACCATGATGAAAACTTGGCAAACAGGCATCATGCGTAATTCTTCCATCATCCATCTATCCCCTCTTCTCTCTTTGATCTTGACAATGTTGAGCTATCTTTGCATATTGGCTATCTTATCCACCAGATTTTCTATTGTGCTCTCCCATTCCCTCATAGCCTCCATCTTGAGCTTTATTTTTATTGCTCTATCCCATCACTATCCTATCTAGTTGACCCCTTGGTCTTGATCATAATAAATGAAACATGGTTCTCATAAGTCTCTTGACATGGCTACTCTTTTGGACTACATGCTTTCATGCTATCTTACTCATTAGCTTCCATCGCTTATCTTATATGCTATCACACTTGTTGGCTTCACCACTTATCCTACATGCTATCTTTCTCATTACTTCCATTGCTTATCCAAAACATGCTTCATATGACTATTTCACCTCTTTCCCTAGCTTGGGTACTCTTGAGGATTCAATCCTTGAAGATCACTTTCACTTGCTTCATACTCCTTTTTCATCCATCTTTGCTTATCCACTGGCTCATTTCTCCATCATGTCCTATACCTTGCTAGACATTGGGAGAAAATGATGTGATCTTTCTTGAGAACTAGTGATCTCTAAATTATTCTAAAAAATCCAAAAAATCATATATGATGCTGAAAAAATCTTAAAAACTAGAAAATGTCCTAAAAAAAAGATCATCTTAGTGAAAACCTAGCAATAGGCACTTTGATGTATCACCAAAAAAATTGAAAAATTCAAAAAATTGAAAAAAGTCTTGAAAAAATTTGTTAAGTGGTGAAAATATGGAAATAGGTGCTACTTGAGACCCTTGCACCTCTGTCTATCAGTCTCAATCACTCATTTCACTACACATTTCCTAGCTTGGAATTGTTTCTTGTCCTCATCTTGGGGGAAAAACTGCTTAGCCTTTTTGAGGTATTCTTGTGCATTTGGGTTTCTTTGACAACTCATAAAATAGTGTTTCTCAACACTTCCTCCACCTTGACATCTAGTGTTTCTCAACACTTTTCAGATAGTTTACCTATGGTCTCTGATGTCATGATATTTCTCATTATCAGAATCAAGTCTTGAAGAAATGGCCAAGTGACTTACACACACACACTTTAAAACTTAAATGACTGAGCTATGCTGATCTTTATCTACTTTGTGTGCTATCTATGATGATTTCTTTGCCATGTGTTCCCTCCCTAATAGTCTTTCGAGGTTGTCATTGACTAGAAGACTAGGGGCATGGGACATACTTTCTTGATTTCTACTTGTGGGTATACTTTGTTTGTCTATAGTGTTGTAAGCATTTATGCTTGTCCTATCCAACATGTTAACTTACAAATGTATCATCCTTGACTGTTTTGCAAGACCACACTCGGGGGTTATCTTGGCGCTTATGCCTTGATACAGGTTAATCTTGCCAAATTAAACTTAGGGAATCTAATCGCGTAGTTATCTTGACTTACATGTCTCTGATGCTTAGATTGGATTTCCACATACCTATCTAATATCGATCATATTCATACCCCCATAGTTATACTAGTGATGGTTGTATGATCTCATGATGTCCCTAATAAATGCTCAATGATGAAATTAAGAGTCTAAATGTTATGCACTTCTTGCTGGTAAACCACTTTCCATATTAGCTTGCATTTTAGGTTCATTTTCTAGCTTAGACTTGCATTCTTGCATATGGGGAGAGCTCTCTCTTCATCTTTTCATAGACATATCAGCTAACTCCTTTCATATATTTCTTTACTTTCTTCTTGTTCATGTCCTTTAGCTTCTTAATCTTTCACTTCATCTCTTTTCTATCTTATCATCACATTATATAAAGTTTTGACCTCTTAAATAATTTCAACGTCATAGATTCATTTTCGGGATCAAAATCCAAATTTGAGTTCATCTTGATGGTCAAAATTATCTTTTAAAATTCTACTTTCTTCTAAGCAGTTAGTTGATCTTTTGAGTCATCACCGGGGCATCTTCATTTCTTCATGTCTTCATCATTTCTATGCTTCATATCTACTTCAATTCACTGTTTCATGTTTGAAATCACCTTTCTACTTGTTTTGACCTAATTTTTATGCTATATCCTTCAAGGTCAACTCTAGTCAAACTGGGGCATTTTATCAGTGTTTTAATAGTCATTCTTGGGTTCTAATCATCTATCTGTCATCTTGGACATTTCTATATTCTCTATTTTCTCATATCTAGCTAGTTTTTGCTTCCTCTTACCTCATTTCAATTTCGATCTCGAGGGGGAAGAAATACTCTATTACTGATTATTACAGCTATCTATTTCTTAGGAGCATTTGTTTGACCTTATCACTTGCTCTCGATCTATTCTCTTTGCTAGGTGTTAGAATTCTTTTCGAATCCTAACATCATCTTCCTAGTGTTCAATACTACCGCTATCAGGCTGTGCGTTCAGGACTTGCCATCTATTTCTGCATTTCATTCTTTGAAATCAGATATCTATATCTATCACCACCTACTTGGCTTTCTATTTTCTTTGACATAATGTGTTCCCAGATCGATCACACATTAGTCAAAGAGGGGCAAATGTAATCACCTAAAAATGGTTATCTAGACTATTAGCCCCCTTTTCAACATTTTGGCTAAATTAATTTAATCATTTACCTAGATCAAATTGCTAATAATCAATTTATTTGATTATAACCTATAGTTTGACTATGCTATCCTAAAGTTCATTATTTGAGTAAAAGAACATGTCCCCTTTTAATTAAATAAAACACCTCATTCTTCTAACCCACTTAAAGTGCACACATAAAGTCCTTTTTCTATTTTGCAATTAAAAAGAAAAAGCTTTGTGACTTTTGTCTTATATGACAAGTCAACTTATATTCTATTGGTTGACTTGTGTGTGCACATGGATCACTCCTTTTTTCGAATTCCACCGTTGATCATCCATCATCTTCATCTTGATCTCTACAGTTCGTATGACTTTAAAAGGGAGAGAGCTTTCCCCCTCAAATCCGATCCATATTTTGAATATTGTTATGCTGCAGGTTTTCTAACAAGTTTCTTTGGAGCTTTGTGGAGAACTTCTCTTTCTTTTCTACATTCTCTCATCCATGGCATTCTAGCTTAGCTTAGCTTTCATTTTTACATGTAGCTTAATCTCACATAGCTTAATAATGGTATTATAACACTCTCATACATGTTTTAGCATAGCTCTACTTTGCATCTCATTCTAGCTTAATCTTCATTTGCATTGCATTCTTGAGGAACTCCTTGGGACATTTGCATTCTTGCATCTTATCTTTGAAACCTCTCATTGCATGGTTTACTAGCAAGAAGAGTATCTCTAAAGCTCATCTGAGAGCCCTTGAACTTGAAATACACTCTCTTGCACTTCGTGGATAGGGACCTCTAAGCCGGCATCCAAGCATTCTGAATTCATGGAATCGTTTGGATAGAAGGGTTTAGAGCGGGACACTTTCGAGTGTACAACCATAAGGTTCATAACAAGAGAGTGAAAGGATCAAACAACAAAATTTAGACAATTCAGATTTATAATCCACAAGAACGAAGAAGAAAAGAAAGGGAAAATTGTGTAATTAATTAGTGATCAAAGCACAAGACCCTACTTGAGCCTGATGCTAATATGCAACCCCCTAAAAACTGTGAGAGAATTTGCTCCTCTTCAAGAACCTTTCTCTGAAAATTTTCCCAGAATTCTCCTTCTAAAATTTGCTTCCAAATTTTGCATCCAAAATTCATCTTCCAAAATTTGTCTCCAAAATTCATTCCCAAAATTCGTGTCTCCCAAAAATTTTCATTTTCAAAAAAGAACCCTCAAGTGATAATAAGGAGTTCTTTCCTCAAATCGAGGCACTAATTGTGCAATCACCCGAGAGGACTCCTTGCCCACCAAAGTTAACCCTAAAATTAACTTTTATTAATCTTTCTTTTATATTTTCATGCATGTTAAGTGAATTATTAAATAACTTAATTTAATTTTCCACTTGACTTCTATTTTAATTAATTAATTACTTTTAATCCCATGTGCAATTTATGAAATTAAAATTAATATTATTATTTTCACTTATTTTATCTTTTAATTAATTTCTTTTTATTTTCAACTCATGCATGCATCATGCGATCTAGAATCATTTTAATAATTTAATATCTTTTGCACTTTTAATTTATTTTAGAAACTTAATTGATAGAATATTTATTAACTTAAATAACAATAATATTTAGCATTTATTTAAAAATGAACTCTAAATATATTATTATTAAATTAAATAAATATTATCACGTTCTAAATTTATCCTTAAAACTTTTATCTCCAAATTTAACTCTTTTTATTTAATTAATTTCTCAATTAATTAAATATAATTAAAAATTAAAATGTCATAATAATTTCTATTAAATTAAATCATTAATTAATCTTTTAATTAGACGTAATTAATAGAAAATACACCAAAGACTCATAAAACAACATATGAAAACCCATCATATCAAAACATAGACTAAAACAAACAAAAAAAGTTATAATCATGAATTAATATCGTTCGACGCATTCAGAGGGTACTTGACTCAGATACTTGTCCTAATTTTTAATAAGAACAATGGCTTAAGGGTTTAGGATTTGGATTTAAGAATTTATCTCCCCTCTCTTACCATTGAGATAATGCGATAGGGTACGCTTATCCTAGCAATTCAGGGAAGTCAATACCCGATACCTGCAACCTGCATAAAATCCACACATGTACAGACACAATATTCTAAGTTAAACAGATAATGGTAGGAAGTGGTGCATTGTGTAGATCCCGACTAGTAGGTGACTATGACTCCCTTCCTTAACCACATTAGAAACACCATACATAAAGAAAACAAACACGCACACCATACACATGCAGTATGGGGTAAGTATCCATAAGAAAACTCATGTGATAATAAACCATCTAACTAATCATCATTAGTAACTGAAAACATTGAATAATCATCATACATACATGAAATATAGAGTACCAATTAATCTCATCATATAATAAACTGAGTGTAAAACAATATCTAATAATCTCCAAAATAATAGTACTAATCATCAAACATAAAACTGGCCTAAAAGAGTTTGGCAATGATAATTGAAATGTGACTTAGGGGCAAGCACTACAAATGACATAAAACACCAAATCATGAAGAGCTAATCAATTGAACTTGGAAGGCTGCCCCAAAAAGATAGGAATGAAAAGAAAAGTGTCCATATGATAAATGATCCATCTTACTGAAATCCATAGGTACCTAGCCACTACATCGATCTAGTAAATAAGAATAGATATAATATACATAGCTCACACAATTGAAAAAAGGAAGCATAAGAACCGATAGGAGAAACCCCCCTAATGTATGTAAGGGTGAGGTGAAAAGGAAATGAAAAAGTGGCCAAGAAGAGCTACATGTCAAGCAACCATGATTAAGATGCACAAAAAAATACATACTAGTATCATGAGGTGACCAATATCAGACACATCATGGGGTTAACATCATGGAAGGAACACTCACTAAAAAAAGGTAGATGAAAAGCAAAGGAAAATATCATCCCATAATGGTATTTAGTCAGAGTAGTGCATATATAACAAGATACAAGATGTGATAGATCCCAAGAAGATAGATAAAATATGACACTTTATCTTAGTGCATTTGTATAAACATGGTTACAAAAGATATCGACAAATATTAGAAGAGACATAAGACTAGTACAACCTAAAGAACAACCTAGACATGTAATCAAATATAACAAAAATGATCCTAGACATGTGAAAATGAGCGAGAGTAGGAGTGAGGGGCTAGGGTTTTAGATGCTGTAAAATCTAGTGAAGAAGATGGTGGGGATTCAGATGATGTTGAGCCATATGGAAGGAGGGCCTCCCCCATGCCTATCCATTGTTGGGTCATTGTTCATTTCTACGAACTGTGGGTGGGTTCAAATACAAAGTGGGGGACTTGGTTGTCATTTCCTTCCAAGCCCTTTGGGGATGGAATTTTCTCTAGTATGTTGCTTTGTAGAGAGGGATCTAGTTTGGTCATTGGTAGGTTCACCTATGGACTATGGGGTGTTTCCCTTAGTGATGGCTACTCTATTTGTGAGATTGGAACTTTTGATTCATGCCTCTCCATATTGCATCCTGGAGTGTTGTGTTGCTAGGTTACCAAGATTTGGGGGCTTGATGCCATTTTATTTGTTGCCAAGTTTGGGAATCCTCATTCTTCCCTGGGAGTGGTTGGCTTGGGAGTTTTTAGTGTTCCTCTAGAATAGTGGGGATCTATCCCTAAAGGTATTTCATCTTTTGGAAGTTTGGTTTTTGCCCCTTCTTTCTTCATCTAGGAGTGTTCTACTTCTAGGTTGCCAATTTTGGGGGCTCTTTTTCAGTTTAATAGGTTGAAGTCATGGATCTCCTCACTCTACCTCCTTATCAAGCTTTGGTGCTTCTTTGGTGATGCATATTGACCTATTTCTTAAGTGGGATCTATTTTTTAATTTTCATGTTAGTTATCAGGTGGTTGTTGTTTTCATTGAGATGAACTCTCATCTTTAGTTTCAAAGGAACCTTTAGTTGGTGCTTTTGTTTGAGGAATGGTTCATGTTATTTTATAGTATGCATACAAGTCTTATTAAGGTGGAGATATCATTTATTGAAGTGGTGATATATTGTGTGGATGTTGTTAATAGTTGGTTGAACAACACTACTCTTTTGTTCAATGCTATGAAGGTGGAATGGTTTCAACAAAAGGTTTTCTTGGGGTTTCTTTTCCTCCTCATTATCCCTATTGAGGCGGGGTTCCTTATTCTTAAGGGGGAAGGAAGTTATACCAGGAGTGCTGCTTCTTTTAAGCTTTCTTGTGGATTTGGAGTGTTCCTCCAAAGTGTATGTGGAGTTTTCTGATTGAGTCATCAACAATCTTGACTGTGAGATTAATTCGTATAGAGGTGGAGTTGATTATGTAGTTTTTAGTGGCAGAGGCTAGTTTTATTAAAGGGGATAGAACTTGGGTGGACACTAGAGATAGTGTGGATGTTTGGGAATTTCTTTCTCCCAACTTTAAATTTGGGATCTTCCCTCCCCTACTACTATTAAGGAGGACCCCTTCTCTATTGAGGTGGGAAGGGAGTTTGTGGGGGGACTGAAGATTTTTGAGATGGTTGACTTGAATCGATGATTTTGTTGGCCGTGGACCTATAGCTATAAGGGTGTAAAAAGAACAGGATACCCATTTCCTGTGATTTTTTTTTGGGCCTTTTGAGGATGAGTTTGCCTCTCCCTCTTAGTTTATTTTGCTCCTATTATTGGATGGTTTCTATTAGTTTTAAAGGGCTCATCTAGGTCCTTTGTTCTTTATTTTTTGGCTTGAGATCACAACTAGTATGAGGGTTTGTCTCATGTTGATCCTTAGCAATGTGGACTATGATTGGTGGATTCACCACATTTAGAACTTTATTTTTAATAGAGGTAGACCTTAGTTGATGCATCTATGGATGTCCTGCACTAGTGCTATTAACTTCTTATTTAATAGTTTATAGTGTGGTTTGTTTGTACCTAGGGTCAAGACACTCTTGCTACTTTTTATATTCAAAAACAAAAATGATCCCCAAACCTAAAATAATCAAGATATTCACCAAACTATAAAAATGATTTTTTTAATAGAATGTACCTAGAGAAAAAATATGGAAGAAAAATTAGCATCACTAAAAAGAGCACAAAACAATATTTCCACTGATATAAAGTTTTTTGAAAAAAGATATTGAATATTCAAGACATGTTTCTCAAAGTGTAAAATGAAACCCCTACTCTTGAATACATAAAATGCAACCAAGCATAATCAAAAGTAAAAAATTCATATTACGTAATTTTTAAAAGAAATTTCTATCATTTAACAATTAAAATATAATTATTGTTATTATTAGTTGATATAGAATCAATCTTCATTGTAGATATTATTTTTTCCATCAAAGATGTGAATTTAAAAACATATTGGTGCAGGGGCATCCGAGGGTCAAGGCTATTGACTCAGATGTGGGTTTTGGCTGAAATTTTATAGGCAGTTGCATTAGAAGGAGTTATTTGGCTTGCCAATGGAGCTCAGCTTGATAGGTGGCCATTTTCACATTTTTCCAGGAGCCTAAAATCTCATCTTGACCTTTGAATTTGGCTTTTTGTGTTTTTTTAGTTTTTTTAGAAAGATGTGTTTGTAATAAATATGAAATCATATTTTTGATTTCATTGATTAATTGGTAATTCATCTTGCTTTAGTTGGGGGGTTTTCTTGGGAAAAATTGGAATTTGTACGATGAGTTTTATCAATTACCAAAAATGGAAAAATCTATTTTTCCTATTTTGCCTAAAAATCTGCCAAATATGGTTATTTTCATAATTGTAATAAATAGGTGTTTTATTTCATTGTAGAGGCAAAGTAGAGTTGCAAAAAAAGTTTTAATGAAGAATTATGGTATTCTAAAACATTTGTCTTGTGTCAATTTCTAATTTATTTTTTGACAAGATTGGATTACATCACATATCCAAATGAGATTGTTATAGGCATTATGACTTGAATATGGAGTCTAATACAAAGTAATTTATTGTCTTCTATGGCATAGAGTGTGATTCCCCAAAATTAAGAAACATTGGATTAGGATTATGAGATAGACAGATAATGTGAAAAAATAAATCTTACCTCTTACCTTAGATTTATTAGAACACACAAATTTAATATCAAGAAAATCATTAAATGTAAATAGTTTGCAAAAAAAAAGATTGACCTTAGCACACAAGGATTGTAAAAAGATAGAGAAATTTGTTGCACAAAAATGAGAATCAAAACTACCTACAAAAAATGAGAATTGAACCCGAGGGAAAAAAGAGAATAAAAGCTGGTTGCAAAAACAATGAGAGAATCATATTGAATAGAATAAGATATGAATGAATTTATTGAAATCCTTGCAAATATGGCTACAAAAATAGTCTCTTTGTCTTTCTACTACCTATCTAAACCTTCTAGATAAGCAAAACAAAATCTCTAAGCATCAAAAGAGGAATGAATCTAAAGGAGTTAAGGTTGAATCTAATAAAGATCATTAACTTTTCCACCACTATATGTTTCAACTTACCTAGCATTCCTAATAATTGAACTAGTGTCCATAAGATGAATTCCTTTTCCCTTCTTCATACTACGTAGCTTGTCAAGGCCAACATGGCTCAACCAATGGGTATTCTCAATATTAACTGCCACCAAATTCTCAAGGCCACATGGCCCCCTTATTGTATTTGTCATGGGTAATATACTAGTGTAATCACTTGTATATAACTAGTGATTAATCTTTTCTTTCTCAACCAATTAGATTTAAACATTTTCTTCTTAATTTTAACATTTGATTTTCATAATGTTAATATGTAAAATTTTTTAAACACTATCCAATATTTTAGTAGTGTTTAATTATAGCATTATATGGAAAAAAAAATGTTTTGGTTTCTAAATATTTTAGCATGCATCATTATACATTCCATCATATTAACCTTTCTAATACAAAACCTAGTGTATATATAATTAAATCAATAATTTATTTTAAAAAATTGATTTGAAAATATTTATTTTTAGTATGCATCACTATAGTATTTCATCATATTATATTTGTAAAGAGGGCTATCAACTTATCCAACAGGGGCTCTTGGTGAGATGGAGTCCTACCTTTGAAGAAATGAAAGCAACAATAAAGTTATGAGTTTATTCGTGTTCCCAAATTAATTGTGTATGTTCTTAATCATCAATGTTTTCGATCACACTACATCTGATAATGTTAAATAATAAAGTTAAAAAGTATCATCACTTAGGGCTGGTTTGGCTGTGGGAATAGGAATAGCTATTCTGGAATACAAAATGGGGCTACATATTCCCATTCTCTATTTGGTTTAGCCAATATTTGATGAGGAATTTGCGGACCCCAAAATTTATGTTTTCTAAAATAAATAAAAGTGGAATAGGAATACGTATTCCAATAACACCTATTTGGGTGGAATTGCAAAACCTCATTTTTAGGCCAAAATTGGAATACATATTCCTATTTTACTTTGTATTCCAATTCCAATTTGGTGCATCAGAACAAAGAATTCAAAATTTTGAGAATTTACATATGCTTATTCCACTTATATTCCCATTGCTAAACGGGTCCTTAAAGAGAATAAATCGAAGGTATTGGAAACACTTTTGGATGGAATAAGAGAGAGAATGGTAGGATTTATAATTTGCAATATGTAGCAAAAATATAAAATAGCTTCTTTATTTTTAAAATAGTAATTAAGCATTTGTGAGAACAAGGTTAAATATAAGTATACAATTATAGAAATATTAAAAATTAGTTAATTATATAAAAATGCAAACATAATGATATGTTCTAACTTGTACTTTTAATTTATGAAATTAAATATTGAATAATTTAGATTATTTGATATATTATTGTAAAAATAGAATATTAGAAAATATAATAAATAAATAAAAAAGTATAAAATAAAAAACTAAATCTATTTAATAAAGAATATTTATATATTCAATATTTAAATTCATCTTCAAAAAAATTGAGACTCTAATCTACAAATCAAAGGAGAATTTTCCAATAAAAAAGAACCAAGCCTATTTTAATAACCATCATCTTAAAAAACCAATTCTGGTCGTCATAATCTTGAATCCAATACCTTTTGCTCAAACATGTAAGTGAATTTAAATGTCCGTTGGATAGAGAATTTACACCTTTGGGATAATATTATAAACCAAGTTTGGAAGAAATAATGGAAAACAATCTCATCATGTGTCTTCAAGTCACATCATGCGGATTTTTATTTTTTAGAAACTATTGTACATATCATAGACATAGTCACCATAAAAGTTCAAATTGCATGAATTGGAACATAAAATCTAAGATCTAATTGATGACAACATAATTGAAGTGATAAATTCCAATGATTCATCCAATGAAGAACAAGATACTACTTTCACTAAAGATCTAAATGATGAACCTATGTCTAGATCTATCTACATAGTTTTTTTTTTCCATGAATATAATCATTTGTAGCAAATGTGTCCAAAAGTTAACTATGCAAGGGCAACCAATAATGGGTCATATCAACCAACCTCGAAGAAGGATAAAGGAATATATCTCATGGTGGACTATTAAGAGGGATTTATTCAACTCAAGATTAAAAAAAGGGAAGAGGTCAACAGAGAACTCTCATAGATAGGCTTCTAGATGAGTTTTTCAATGGGATTGATGCACTTGGAGAAATGGGGCAGCTTGATGATTTTATTTCTAAAATGCCTCTAGGTTAAGATGCTCAAGGTACAACTTAAAAAAATGATGTGAAAGCTTCTAATCCTTGAAATGAAACTTAGGATATGCATCCTGAAACCCATATGGATATAGATTTACCACTGATTAGCACTAGTCCTCCAAAGGAGACTAAGACAAATTATAGAGCCAAATCTTCCTATTTCTAGGGAATTTTTTGGATAGTAATAAAAGTAAGGGCTCCAAGATAGTATTAGGAATTCAATACAAATATTTTTAAGAAGATTTTTCCAAAAAAAACCTATAACTAAGGGGAAGAAGAACAATCAAGAAAATGTTAAGTTAATTGGCAAGACATTAGTTGAGTCTGTTTTTGTTAAGACCGTTGATTCCCACTTAGTTCCTTCTCAAAAATTATGCTGGTTTCTTGGATTATGGGTTGAATAAAATCCTTAGAAAAGGCCAATTCTTTAACTCATTTCTTTTCATTATCATGATGTGGTGTTTATTCAAGAATCTAGGCTATTAGTTGAAGATATGCTAAATAAAAAATCCAATATTTGGGCTCAAAGTAAATGTTAATGCATTGAGGCTCAAGGTACCTCTAGGGTTTTATCTATTCCTTGGGAACCTCAAAATATTTTGCCTCTTTGGAAAATATCCTTTAGGTCAAAAATCTCTATGGGTATTGTGAGTTGTTATTTTAGTGAAAATATCCAAACCTCTCTAATGTGTGTGATCCTATATATTTCAATGGTAAATCTATATTATGGTCTCATATAATATTTATCTATTATCTTGTTCCATTTCATCCATTTATTATTGTAGGAGATTTGAATGTCATATTGATTTTGAAGGAAAAAGGGTTGGTATCCTAGACTTGATCCTACAATAGAGTTACAAAGGATAACATTGAGGTATGTAGGTTGGTGACACACAACCTTCTAATGTTTAGTATACTTGAAATAAAAAATATTATGGAGAAGATGTCACATTGCACATTTTTTGTATTTATATTTTCCTTCTATTAGATGGGGCATATTTGGACCAATAAATCTAAAAATATTTATTGGAAAGGATTTTAGATCATTAGCCAATAAAGATTACTATTTTGCACTTTTAAGTTATGAAAAATCCATGTTGTAAGTTTCATCTTATATAGATTCATGATCCTTCTCTTTAGAAATTCATGGTGGATTCAAGTTGGAGGGGAGGTTCTAGCTCATTGCAGTGCAATGTTCTCTTTTATCCAAAATCTTTAATTTTTTAAGTATAGGTTCAAAATATGGAACAAAGGTTATGTTTTTGTACTATTATTTATAAAATATTACAAGATCTATCTTGGACATACACTATATAACATAACTTATTTGAGACCAGTTCCTTGATGAATAGTTTTATATAGATAGGGACATGGTTGTCAGATATTTGGAGGAATGAGAAGTTCATGAGGAGAGTATTTGGAAACAAAATGAAAGAGTGGATTGGATCCAAGAAGGAGATAAGAGCATAAAGTTATTTCACAATTATTTTAAGGAAAAGAGACGTGGTAATGTTGTTATGTTCCTTATTTCTCAAGAGGTGTCCATATCTCTTTGAAAAGGGAGATTTCTGTAATGTCCCCACTATTAAGGTTAGTTTGGGACAAGTAATACCTACAAAAGAATGGTTAGAATCACAAAAATAATAAACTAATTATATTATTCTACCCTCTAATTTAAATCCTATCTTAAGGACATCTCCAGAGTGGGCTTCCTAGCTCATAGTACCTTGACATCTTCCTGGGAGTGCACCCCTAAAGATACTTTTTGGATGAGCATCCTCTATCCAAGGTCAATTACATTTGCATATGTTAACATCATTAGAATATTTTGGCACATTAATTCTCAACCATGGTGGACAATGTAGATCTTAATATCTCACATGCTCCATGCTTTAAGTTCACATTGATTCTTAGCCATGGCGGACAATAGAGATCTTAATATCTCACATGCTCCATGCTGCGAATTTTATTAATATCCATTGTGCTAACCCCATAGGTTAACACAATATTATCTAAAAGTACAATTTATTAATGTAAATAAATTCATAAATATAATTAAACAAATATAATCCATAAACATACATTTTTTTCCACTTTCTTTTCTTGGTCCATGTGGCTCTATCCCTAGTTGGCCCTTCAATGAATTATGCCTTCTAAATTATCTTAGCTCTATATTTACTTTCAAAAATTCTTCCTTTTCTAATTATAAGGAAAGGATTAAATATTTTTTTTGTTTCTTCTTTTCCAAGAGTCACAACCTTTGATAGTACAAATCCTTTGAAAAGTCACTTGACACTTCATTGTTATAATCCTTTCAAAAAGTCACAACACTTCATAACTAAAATCTTTTGGAAAAGTCCCAATACTTAATAATCAAAATATTTTTGAAGAGTCACAACTATTCATAATTTCACATCCTTTCAAAGGTTCACATCCTTTCAATATCATTGATACCTTTTTCAGAAAGTCATTTCCTTATTTTCTTCATATTACTTTCCTCTTCCATTTTCCCTTTTTTAACTCCTCTCTTCTCCTCTTTTTTCTTCTCTCTAAAATAATCTTTCCTCCCTTTTATCTCCTAATTTTAAGGAGTCATGTCTATGTGTTAATCATCTCTTGACTTTTCATTAGATTCAATTAATTAATATTATTCTATGTTATATTATTTAATTACTTATTTATGTTGATTGTATATAATTAATTCTATTCAAAAAGTAAACATACTTTCTACAATATTATCTCTTATATTTAATTTTATTGCTTTATTTACTCATTGAAATTTTATTATTTTTTAATTATTTAAAATATCATGCTAACTACTATTTCATTAATAATATAGATTAAATAATTATAATTTCCTTATTTTATAATTTAGTATTAGTTTTAATATAACTTTATGATTTATTTAATAACATTGTATTATCTAATTATTATTAAAATTCTATCTTAAAATTAGGATATGACAATTTCTCAAGAGGTCATCAGATTCTTTGGGTCTCTATTCTCTAAAGATTTGGTTATAACTGATTTGGAAGAAAGAATTGTTCTTGATTACATTACTTCCATTATTTTCATTCAGATAAATGAAAACTAATGCAAGCTTGTTTCTTTGAAGGAGGTTAAAGGGGTGGATATTGAAATGAAAAAGGGAAAATCCCCTTTCTTAGATAGGTTTCTATTAAATTATTCCAAGAGTTTTGGGAGATTATAAAATGGGATCTTTTGGATGTGGTACGCGAATATTAGGATTGGGGCTATGAATGCTACCTTTCATTCCCTTATTCCTAAGCAGGAGGGATCCAAGTGTTATAGTTCAATCCATCATATTTCTTTATTTTAATTTTGTCTATAAATTTATTTCAAAACTAATTACAATAGACTTAAGGGGTGGCTACCTAGATATATTTTAGAGGAAAAGAGAGGCTTTATTTGTGGTACATGAATTATTTATGGTATTTTTATAACTTCTAAATTAGTTCATTCTATGGAAATTTTAAAGGAGAAATCCATATTCATCAATTTGGATATGGTCAAAGTCGATGATAGAGTTAAATGGAACTTTTTATGTAAAGTTTTGGTAGCTTTTGGTTTTGCTAACTACATTAATTGTGTCATGAGTTATATTTTGACTCCTTATTTATTTATTATTATCAATAGCAGTCCTACTCAACTTATTGATTCTTCAAGAAGCTTAAGACAAGGTGATCATCTCTTTTTGATGTTCATCCTTATTGGTAGAGGGTCTTGTAAATCTAGTTAATTCTAGAGTTAGGTAAGGTTTGGTTAAATTTTGAGATTAACACTGGTCTTTCACCTTTTTCCATCTTATATTTATTGAAGGTGGAGCTCAAATGACTATGGCTAAACTACTACAGACTATTAATATAAGGTAGGCCTCTCTTGATATCTACTTGTTAGCTTTTGGGCAATAGAAATGAAGGTAAGTTCTTTATGTACTTCTTCAACATGTCACTTATTGTTTAGGCCAAGATTGCTTGGATTCTTTGATTCTAGGTTTGTATTCTTGTACTTTTAAATTTATCTCGGGATTCCTATAGATAATCACTCTCTAAATATGGAATTTTGGCAAGACATTTTGGACAATCTTCGCAAGAAGGTGAGTCATTGCAATTTTAGATGGTTGTCTTCATTTGGAAGAATGATTATCTTAATGTATTTTTTTTTTACGTCTCCTAATCTAAAGAGGTTTTATGCGGGCTACTACTATAAGCTTCATTAAGTAATTTTATTTCTTATGTAGATAGTTTTTCTGGATTGGTAATTTTCTCTCTTCTAAATGGAGTTTGGTAAGATAAGACTTTTCTTGTAGGTCAATAAACTATGGTGGCCTTGATATTTGACACACAAGTATGAATAGTTGTGCTTTGACTGGAAATCATTTTTGGAGGTGTTTTCTAAGAGTATAAATGGGCTAAAGTTCTCAATGTAAAATATCTTTTGTGAGGGTAGATAGCATAGATATTCCTAGATGTTGTCTGATAGGAAAGGACTCTATGATATGGAATACTTTTAAATTAGGAGCTCATGTTATCAAGTAGGGAATTTGTTGGATTTGTAATAGAGGATTTAAAATTGTTTTCTAATATGAATCTTTGAATGAATTCCCTCATTTTCCTTCGTAGTTCCCATAGCTTCAACCTCTACATGATAGATTTATTGAAGCAAGATGGAGTAATATTGCAGATTTTAAAAGGTATAAGAGGTTTGGATAAGGGGAGAAGACTATATGGAGAGAACATCATGAATGTCCTTAGGGAGATTCAACTGATTATCATGATGATTTAGCAAGGATTTTGAATGGAAGGATTTGTGATTCCTTGAGTCCAAGATGTTCTTTCATGGGGACCTAACCCAAAAAGTAAATTTACTATTTCTTTAGGGTACTTAAGAGTTGAACTACTCGATTCATGGTATGGTGATTGTTTCTAGATGGAAATAAATTTGGAATAGACTCTCATGGCCCAAGCAAAACTTCTTCATATGATTGGTGGTGAAAAATAAGTGTTTATAGTGGAAAAAATCCAAAAAAGGGGATTTCGTGGTCCCTTTAGATGCTTCATGTGCAATAATAGTGAGGAAAATAATCCTCATATTTTCTTTCACTATCAATTTTTTAGGAAAAAAAATATTTTTTATGTGATTCCTAGGACAGTGTGTATTTGAGATAATACCCTATTGGAGTTTTGGAAAAAACCCTAGTAGATTCCCAACTAAAACATCTTTGCTTCAGGGTGCTTGGGATAAAGGCCCGTCTTTCATTATCTAACAACTATGGTTTGAAAGGTCTCATAGAATTTTTTGAAGATAAGATCTTGGGTTAAAAGGTTTGGAGAAGGATACTTATAATGTTGTAGGAAAATTTACTAGAAAAGTGTGACCTCCCAATTTATGTAGTTCCAAGTGATATTGTTGTTATTCATAATTTACACATTTTGGGGGATGTTAATGACACTCTTCATAGGAGGAGTATATAGGGTATCACACACCGTGCCAAGAAGAAGGCTCAAAGGATTTTAAGTGGTTTCCTCCCCTCTTGGACTTCCTAAGGTTGATATTGATGAAGAATTGGTAGTTTATTTCCTTGCCTCTTGGGCTTTCTAAGGTTGATATTTATGGATCTTCTTGGGGAAATCTAGAGTATGCAAGAATATATAATATTGATAGGGATATCCTTAGAAATGCTATCTTTGTGTTTTATCCTTACATGGGGCACTATACTAATAATTATATAGAAGATTTAGTTGTTGGGTAAACATAAGAAGTTGACTACAAAAAATGTAGAAGTCCTTAAGGAAAAAAATGTTGTTGCTAGAAATGGGCGCCTTTTTATTAAAAAATGGGTACCCACTTTAGGCTTGGGTATCTAATCCTAAATTCAAAAAATGGGTACCCATTATTTTCAAAATGCTCGTACCAATTTCTAAAAAAATCAAAAAATTAATTTCTGGCACTTGAAAGCTCATTTTTATCTAGATTTAGAAATGGGTACTTGTTTTGAAATGTGTACCCATTTCTTAAAATTCAAATTTCATGTGCCATGGGTTGCATTGTGTTTTGAATTGGGGTAGGCTTGGTAGGACCAAGCTTGTGCTTGTTCCAGAAAATTTGGCTAAGGTATAGGAACATGAAATATTTGCCTTGCCATAATTTTTTGGAGGACTTTCCAAATGAATTTTTTGATGAAACGAAAACCCATTATAGAACTCTCTATCTAGCTTCTAAAAATGTAAACTCAAATAGTGTGGTTAACTAAAATTTTAATAACTTTTTTGATTTTATATTTTTTGAAAAATTAATTATATACAGAATGTACTTCAATATTAATTTTTTTGAAGAAATGTGAAATTTTCATAAAATTATGGTGGCCATACACCAGAGGTTTTCAAAATCCACATTATGGTAAAATAACAAATCTATGAAAAACAAAAATTTCAATAAAAAAAAAGGAAAAATATTATCATCAATATTTCTTGTGTTAGGTACATTTTCCCAAAAGGAATTATAAAAGTTATTTTTTTGCTCCAAAAAAGTGTGGTCCTACACACGTGTATGGTATGATCCTGCAATAGGCATTTTGAAAAAGTGGTTATTGAGAATGCCTTACCAAAATTTAATTTATACCATGTGGGTATTCCAAAAAATTACATATTTGAAAACTAGACTCCAGGCACTATATTTTATATTAGTGAAGTTTTTTGAGATTCAATCTTGATGTGCCTCCAATTTGGACATTAACTGACAAAAAATTTCACAAATAGGAAAAGAAATTTCAAATTTTGGCCAAAAGTGGGACTCAACTTCTTTCACCCACCCTGGTCTTTATGCTCTTGAGCATGTTGGTACTCTTGCATAGAGTCAGATTCACAGATTGTTATGGACATGTTGAATAGCCATAACTTGGAAGGTGTAGATTAGCACTTGGATATTGTTGGAAGGAAAACTATGAGTTTGATAGGTTCTTTTGACTCAAACTCTTTGTACTATATTCCTAGACTATGGAATAAAACAACATATCATCTAACTAAGTCAACCTCTAAAAAGATGATTAGACAAAATGGTGGGAACAATGTTGATTTTCTTGAGGAGTATACTTAGATTCTTAAGATAAGTTAGTTGAAGAGGATAAAATAGGGGATTTCAGATTACCTATTATGGCATAT
Organism: Cupressus sempervirens; assembly: GCA_028749045.1. Lineage (NCBI taxonomy): Eukaryota > Viridiplantae > Streptophyta > Pinopsida > Cupressales > Cupressaceae > Cupressus > Cupressus sempervirens. The sequence continues at coordinate 6,239,327 of CM053790.1, read as the reverse complement.
GTTCCTTCTTGCTTCATGTATGCCACATGTTTCTTCTTTCTTCATATAGCCTATGTGTTTTCTTATTAAATAAATTGTTACCCCCTTTAAAAAAAATCCAAACCTAATTCATTTTGTTACCTATACAATCAAAAAATTATAGAATAATTATTTAATAATCCTACTTTCCTCAAATCCATATGCATAAATAGAATCTCAATTTGAATTTAGAGTCCTCATTATTAAAAAAGATTCCAATCGATTTTAATTAAAAAAAAGAAAATTAGAACAATATCAAGTAGCACTAGAAAATTTAATGTATACCAATTTTTATCATCCCTCAATATGTATTCAAAAAGCATAAATGCTCATTAGTTTTAAATAAATAAAGTTCCATCAAAATTAAATTCTTATTAAGTGCATAAAGTGTACAGTGTAACAAGAAGATTAAGTATCCAAGAGCAAAAGCATGGGCTAGTTACTTGTAAAAAATAACAACAAAAGGACTTTGTTGTTGATTTACTCACTATAGTCAGAGTCACTGACATTTTAAATACCAATTTTTTTATATGGATTAATTATGTACCAACTAACTATCACTTGCACTTAAAAGAGGTGTAATGGTTAGGCCAATAGTAACATGTAGTTAAACAAGTGCCATGTAGTGACATATACTTGCTATAAAATGTAATGTAATAGAAACTAGCTAATATATGCTCTATATGTAAAATACGCCAATATGCATCGAGGCATTGAATTTTTTTAATGCATAAGTGAATAATGAAAAAATTCAATGCCTCAATGCATCTCAAGATATTTTACATATAGAGCATATATTAGCTAGTAGCAATCACATGCATAACAGATTAAATAATTAATTTATTATGATTAGATTTTAGAGTTATATGTTGAATAAATTAATATATATATATAGAGAGATTTAGGGTTGAATTTATATCATGGTTAGGGATAGCATTAATTTAGGTTTTATTTAGGGTTGGGGTTAGGATTAGGGTTAGAGTTAAAATATTATAGTTAGGAAAATGGTTGGGATATTTTATTACATGAGAATTAGTTTTACGGTTATGTTCAGGGTTTTGATCAAGGATATGATAAAGTGCTATAGTTAGATGTGGACTTTTATTAGGATTTAGGGTATGGTTAGGGTTGGAATTAAAGGATTAGAATTTAGGGTTATTGCTCAAATTAGGGTTTAGTTTGGGTTCATAAATTATTTTGGTTATGATTAAGGTTATTAGTGCTAGGGTTTAGGGTATGGTTTAGGTTATAAGTCAATGATGAATTTAAGTTTAGGGTCATTCTTAATCTAGAGAAATAGATAGGTTTAGGGCTATGTGTAGGGTTATAGTTTATGTTAGGGCTAGAGCTAGAGCTTAGATTGGGGCTAGGGTTTAGAGTTAGTATAATGGTTAGTTTTAGGGTTTACATAGGGTTATCTAACTAATCGTTATTTAATTTTTTTAAAAAAAATAGTTAAGACCTTTAAAATTAGGATAAGAATGATTTTTATAGTTATGGTTTCCATATTAGTTGGGTCCATGCATGGTATGGCATACAAGTATGAAGAGGTTTATGATTAGGGTTAAGGTAATGGTAAATATTATGGGCATGGTTATAATGTAGGCATGTAGTTTAGATATTTGTTGGAGTTTACATCATGGTTAGGCTTAGAGTATGTGTTTGGATTATGGTTTAAAGGAAGAAATTATCCTTAGTAGGATTAAGAATTGTGTCAAATTTTAGGATTGATGGCTTCGAATAGGGTGCAAGTTAGTGTTAGAATAAAAATAATAACTATACTTAGGATTTTTATTAAGGTTTCTTGTTAGGATTGAGTATATGGCTATTGTTAGGGTTTATATAATGATTGAGTCTAAAATTTTCATATTATGTTAGGTTTAGGATTTTCATTATGGTTTAGCTCAGGGTTATAATTATTATGCTTAATGTTAGGATCATGATTATGATTAGAGTTTACCTAGGGTTATAGTTATGGCTAGGATTATGTTTTGGTTTAGAATAATTATTGTAGTTCTATTATTTAATGGTTGTATAATAGATGTGGTTAGGTTATAGTTTGGGTTAAAGTTTAGATCATGTTTAATGTTACAATTTACATCATGAATATGGTTAGAGTTAGAGTTAGGAATATTTATGGGATCAGTGTTCTAATTTGGCTTTAGGGTTAGGGTTAAGGTTAGGATAATGATTAGAATGAGGTTTTACAGTAGGATTAGCATCATGAGTAGTAGTCACACAATGTGTTTACATTAGGTTTTAGTTAGGGTTTGTTATGGTTAAAGCTTAAATAAGTTTATAAATAGGATTTAAGGTTCAGGTTATGGTGTGGTTATTCTTTATTTCATGATCAAGGTTAGAATTAGGTCTTGGGTTAACAATATAAATTGAGGTTTAAGGTTTGGGTATGGCTAGGGTAAGGGTTAAGATTAAGATTAAGCTTTAAGGTTAATATTGGAGTTTACATCATAATTAAGGTTTACATTAGGTTTTAGATTAGTAATGTAGTTAGATTTAACATCAATTTTAGGTTAGAGAAATAATTGTGCTTTGCATTAGGGTTAAGGTTAAGTTTATGACTATGATTATAGTTAAGGTTAGGATTTGACTTAGCATTATAGTTAGTGTTATGATTTAATGATTAGACTTATGGTTAGTGTTAGGGTTTATATTATATTTAGGTTTATGTTTATGAATGATATTTGGATTAGGGTTCATATTAGGGTCTAGTTAGGTTAGAGTTAGGATAAATAATATCAATAGGGTTGAGTATTGAGATTATGATCTATTTCCTAGTTAGGGTTAACATTAGATCTTGGGTTGGTGGTATAGTTAGATTTTTAGGATTGTTATTAGGTTAGAGAAATAGTTAAAGTTAAATTTAGGATTCACTTCACGATAGGGGCTTTTGTATGGCTAGAGAGAGGGTTAGGATCAAGGTAAGACTTTAGTGTTGAGGTACTATTTACATAATGTGTTGGGATTTGGTTACTGATATTAGTTCAGTTTAATACTCTTTTAATGTCAAAGAAATAATTAGCATTAGGTTTAGAATTAATTTAAGGGTTAGGATTAGAGTTTGAATTATGGTTTTTAGATATAAAATTATAGTTTCATTTATATTTATTATTATAGTTACTCCTAAATGTTATACCTTAGTCCAAACTATTAGTATAAATCCTAAGCCTTATACTTGAACCCTAGCCCCAACCATAATAATAATCTTGATGTAAAGTATCCTAAATCATAGCCATGCCATAATTAGAAAACCCATACCCTAACCCTAATAATGATCATAACCCTTAAAATTTTAAATAGAAATACTAAATAAAAAATCTAATTGTATTTGCTAAATTTGAACCTTGATTATAAATTATAAATCCTAATCCTAACCTTAATTATAATCTAAAATTGAATAGAAATCCTAAGTGCTAAGTCCTAAACCCTAATATTAAATGTTAAATATAACCTTATATGTAAATCATAATTAGGGTTAATATTTAGGGTTAGGGTAGGATTAATATTTAACATTTAAGCTTAAGAATTTTATTTAGGATAAGGTAAGGGCTTGGCATTTATGATTAGGGTTAGGATAAAGATTTAGCATTTAGAATTATGTTCTAGCATTTAGAATTATGTTCTAGCATTTAAAATTAGGGTTTAGCATTTACAATTTGGGTTTATTATTTAGCATTAAAATGTAGATTAAGATTTAGGGTTGAAGGTTTAACATTTTGGATTAGATTTTTACCATTTAGGACTAGTGTGAGGATTTAATAGTAGAATGGATCTTTTGTTCTTCATTAATAGTTTGGCTCTATTGGATGTTGAACTTTCAAGTGGGATTTTCACTTGGTCTAACAGACATTTAGGGAGTGATTGTATCTAGGTTAATCTTGATCGAGCCCTTATTTCCGTAGGATGGTTGAATCTCTTCTCTAGCAAGATGTTCCTTCTTCCTAGAGTTGGGTTTGATCATTCCCCCATCTCCCTAACTTTAATCCCTCTCTCAGTAAAGTGAAACTTCCCTTTTCATTTTGAGAAGATGTGGACCTCACATCTGGACCTATTTTCTAGAATTTCCTCTTGGTGGAATATTGATGTGGAAGGGACAACTATGTACAGGGTTGTAAAGAAATCAAAAAATGTAAAAAGAAATATTAAAATTTGGAACAAGTTTGATTTTGGGCATATTTTCCAGGAAAAGGATGTGGTGTATGACCAACTTCTCTCCATACAGGAAACCATTTAAAAGGAAGGTTACAATGAACACCTTAGACTTACTAAGATGTCTCTCTTCTCTAATCTTCACAACATCATAAGTAGAGAAGAGAAATTTTGGAAACAAAGATCTAGAATTGATTGGCTCATTCAAGGTCCTCTCATTAATAACCCCATCTATGATAATTGGGCTAACACTTGTATAAGGATGTTTGGATCAAGAGTAAGTGACTATGGAATGGACCAAGGATGGAGAGACATGTCCTTGATATCAAATGACTTAAACCCAATAATGGTGACACTAAATTCTCTCATTTTGAACAATAATAAGGATGAATTGATTTGGGAGGGCAATACTAGTGGCTCCTACTCAGTAGCTTCAGGGTATGGATCCCTTTGGGACCTGAAGGAGGAACCTCCTTGGGTTAAGGCCTGGCTACCCAACCTAACCCCTAAAATTAACATTTTCTTCTGGCTATTGCTTTAAGATAGAATTCTCACAGTAGATACTTTGGCTAAAAGAGATCAGTACATTCCTAACAGATGTATTCTTTGCAAGCATTAATTAGAGATGGTCAACCACATCTCCATTCATTGTCCTTATTTAATGGAGGTCTAGAAAAATCTCACAAAGAAATACAGTGTGTGTTGGTGCAAGCAAAGGAATATCCTAGACTTCTTTTTCCAGTGGAACAACATGTTTAAAGGGACAAATCTACAAACCATAACTATGTGGACTTTTCCCCATTACTACTAGGGAGTATGGAAAGAGAGAAACAACCATATCTTTAGAGATAGAGAGGTACTTGTTAATGTTCTTTTAGATAGAATTAATGTATACTTGAGAGAAAATTTTCTTATAAGGAAGGGTGGTCTTCCTAATGAAGAGGGTATGCATAAAGACAAAGAAAAGGAAAAGAGAATGAAAAGACTGTGAGTCAAGTGGAAATTCCCTCCTAAAGGATGGCATAAAGCCAACTTTGATGGAGTGGCTAAAGGCAACCCCAGACTTTTTGGATTCAGGGGAGTCATCAAAAATAGCCATGGGGTTGAAATTTTAGCTTTCTCCCATCCTTTGGGGAACCAAATGAATTACTATGCTAAAGCCAATGCTTCTCTCAACATTACCAAACTAGTGTTGGAAGTGGGAGTCAAGAATCTATGGCTGGAGGGAGATTCAAACAATATAATTAGATGCATAACAGGTGTCCTCCCTCCTACTTGGACCATTGCTAATATAGTCAAAGACATTGGCACTACCCTTGGCAAATTTGACAATGTATATGTTAGTAACGAGTATAGAGAATCCAACTCGATGGCTAACTAGTTTTCCAATGAGGTAGTCAAGTATGATGTGACAAGAATATGGGCCATTGGTGGGAATATTCCATTAGCCGCAAAAGAGTTAATTGCCCAGGAAAGGATCTGGGGAGGTACGGGTCATATCATATAGAAATATTTTTGATATCACCATTAAATTATGGAAAGTAATGTAAATATGTACGAAGGCAAAAGAATTAATGGAAAGTATGGGGTGAACTAGCTAATGACACATCTAGTGTCTAACCACCACATTTTATGGGCTGCTTATTTTCTTTACTAGTATTTGTGTTCAAAGAAAACATGACCTTGAATAGAGTAGATAAAGGAGAACTATTTTTATGAGACAAGAAAAGTATTTCGGGCATCAAGATGGTGGGATAATGGATCAGAAGGGAACCGGTTGGAGAGGCAGAGAAATGGAAACAAAGAACCAAGGTCTGGGAGAAACTCAAAAAGGGAGGCATAGGTCTAGGATAATCTCAGCAAGGAAGGCATTGCTAACTACATTGCCAAGCTTAATGGGTATGATTTAGTGGTTACTAATCTAATGGTCAATTCTTCGAAGGATGGTAGGGTTAAGATTGATGGGGTTTTGTACCATGTTGATGTGGGGATTATTTCCCATGTAATTGAAATTTTGGCTAAAGGTTTGAAATTTTATAGAGACAAGAATTTTTTTTGCAAACGTGGTAAAGGACTTTTCCAAAAACATGGAAGACAAGAAGGAGCTGATGAAAGTTGAGACCTATTATGAGATGGAATCGATTAAGAAGCTCTGGAGGTATGTGTTGTGGGCCATCATTGATTTTATTTCCCTACATACAAGGTTTGATAGGGTTAGAACTCACCACTTTGTGCTACTTAATCATTTATATTATGGTGCTCTAGTTTCTTTTCCTTTTTACCTTTTTTCTTAGATATGAACAAGAATATTTTGGGGTATAAGAAGAAATCTAGTACTAGCCCTACCCTACATGAGGGTCTTCTTCTTCTTCTTCTCTTTGAATATTTCAAAGCCCAATCTAGGAGAAAACCCTTGCATCCTACTATGGCTACTTCTGAGGAGACTTGGAGCTCCAATTTCTCTTCAGATATGAAAGAAAATGTGAGTGTTCATTCAGAGGAGGAGGAAGCTCATCAATCTTTGGGGAAGAAGACCAAGGGGAGATCCAAGGGTGTGTTGAATATAAGACTAATTTTGACTATTTCGTGTCAACATGCTTAAGATGTTTACTAAGTTGATGCTGAGCTAGTAACACATGCCAAGTAAAATATGTATAGGTGCCGAGTAAATAGTTGATGCTGAGTAAGTTCAAGTGCTGAGCTAGATAGAACTACAACAAGTGTTGAGTGAACTTTAGTTGCTAAGTGAAGTTCAAGTGCTGAGCAAAGTATAGGTGCCAAGTCACTGTGGACGCTAAGTGGAACAAAATTGCTATAAGAGCTGAGTGAGCCATTTTTTCTATATGAGTTGAGCATCAACAAACAGTATGAGTTGAGTAACACAAAATCAACCTACAAGTTTGTGTCTTCAAAAACTCAGATGTAAACCATTTTTTGAGCTGAAATAGAAGAATCTTGAAGGATATTAAATATAAGAATGAATCTTTTACATTACCTATGCAATTAACATGCAACCAATAAGAAAAATGGAGAAGACATGCAACCAATAAGAAAAGTGCATGAATTGAGAAGGAAATGAAGAATGAATATGGATTGTAGATTCATACCTAACCCTAAGTCTTTGAAATCTTTAAAAGGAGGATGAAACCCCATTGTATGCATAGATGAATGAAGTGTATGGGTGAACTATAGAAAAATTTAGAGGGAAGTGTAAAAAGACTTAGAGGAACAGAGTAACATTGTATTATGTAGTTGATCAAGAAAAGAGTATCAGAATATTGAAGAGTGACATATCAAATCAAGCAAGGATTAGGTCAATTAGAGTAGAACAAGGATCTAGAATCAACAATTGGAGATTGCAAAGCTATCAGGTCAAAGACTTTCTAATACTCTCTAGCAATTGTATTAGATAATGCAAATCCTAAGGAATTAGGTTGGTCTAGCAGCCATTTTTAAATCCTTTAACAAGGTGGCATTCCAAGTCAATGCACAAAAGTCCTTTAACCAAACCTACTTTTAGTAGGGTAGTAAAAATTCTTTAACTAGGTCACTTTTGACAGCGTGTAAAGTCTTTAATAGAACAAGTCTTTCATAGGGCAGATCATTGGAAGTGGTCAAACATTGTAACCTTGAATAGTTGCACATTGCTATAGTGATATTTTGTGGGTGTCATCTCCACCCCAATTTTACCTTCTCATTTTTGAGGGTTTCTGTGTTACCAAATTTGTGTGTTGTCTATTTTCATGCATATCTTTACTTTCATGTTCATTTGATAGATTGGATGCATGTGAATGGTTTTAGATAAGAAAATTAAAAAGGGTTAAAGTTAGTCACTTCTGATTCACCCCCCACCCTCTCAGAAGTAAATCTTCCTACTTGTTAATTCCAACAATTGGTATCAGTGCCTAGTTCTCACAAGAAGAAGCCTTATAGCTTTGAGAGAAGATCTAGAAATGGAAGTCTACAAACTTGGGATGATCATAGAGAATCAGGAAATTGACATACAACTTGCTTTACATGCTTTGAAAGAAGCTAGAGGAGAACTGAGAAAATCCTTAAAAAGAAGAAAAGAGATTTCCATAACTGAGAATGACACACAGTACAAGGAGATTGATACCTCAAATATTTTTTCAAATGAAGATTCCAAAGAGATTGATGTAGCAATAGTAGACCTGATGGAGAAGAATAGAGCTCAAGTAGAAGAAATTAGAATACTCAAGCTTGAATAAGAATCACAAGCCATGATACTTTTTGAAGTAACTGAATAGAAGAAAAGAGCCATTGAAGAAAAAGCCATGATAGAAGATGACAAGAGAAGTCTTACCAATAGATTAGAGGAAAAGACAATTGAGTTTGAAAGAATTTCCAACATGCAGCTAGACACCTTAAGTTAGATGATGAATGCACATCATGAGTAGAATATGAAGGACATTGAGATCTCTACACTAAAGATGCAAAATGAACAACTACAAAATGATTTGATAAGAGAAAAGGAGATTGTAAAAAACTTCAAAAAATACAATGAGGCAATCAAATACTTTGAGTAGCTACTAAAATCACCAAGGGCTAGTAATGATACTTTAGGACTAGGATACATCATTACTGAACAAGGAGAGTCCTCCAATACTGCAGAAGAAAGGAGTAACAAAGGTAAGAATAATAAATCTACTTGTCATTTTTGTGGTAAAAAGGGACATACTTCTAATTTATGAAGGAGAGGGAATGCCCATCAACATGATAAGCCTAAGAATGCAAGTTATTGTCACAAGTGTAAAAAGCAAGGACATCATGCACATAACTGCATGGCTAGGACTATTAGTAAACCTAAATTTGAAGGTCACTACTACAATTGCAAGAAGTATGGACATAGAGCTTTTGAGTTTAGATCAAAGCCTAAGTGGATACCTAATCAACCTACAAAGGGAAATAACCATGGTCATCACTACAATTGGGACTACAACACTAGGTACAGTTGTCATTATTGTCAAGAATATGGATACATTCCTAAAATTTGCATAAGGACACTTTCAGAGGAAACTACAATAGATGGTTAAGTCAAACCACATGTTTTAGTTGCTTGAAGACTGGTCATATCAGTAGGAATTGCCCAAAAAAGTCAAAGGCATCCAAGTCAGAAGCCAACAAAGGAAAAGAGAAGGTAGATGTTGAACATATCAAGGGAGAAATGAATAAGACATGGAAGAACAAAGATGAGTGTACCTCATCAAATGAAGGGATCACTTCACCTAATAGGTCAAGTGGTAACACTTCATCAAACTAAGTAGATATAAGGCATGAGGGACTAATTTACAAAGTTTCATCATGCATCCATCCTAGAAAAGATAGTACTAAAAATAAGAGATCAACATAATTGGAGATGCAAAGTTAAAATTCAAAGTTTTCACTAGTATTGCCAAGTCATCCTTAGATGTTGAGAAAATGTTAGTATATGCCAAGCTACTAGTAGGAGCCAAGTGATAGGTTATAGCCGAGTTGGCAATGGAAGATGAGTGAAGAGAAAATCTAGTTGGAGTTGAGTGATGGAAAGTCAATGGAAGCCGAGTTATGCTAAAATCCTTAAGGAGCCGAGTGTACAATTGTATATGCACTAACCATTTAATGTTATGTTTTAAAGAGTATAAGGTCAATTTTACAATCATTTCTCATCATTCGAATGGAGAACAAGAATGAGAAGAGCATAGAAGTGATTGATGAATAGAAATTAAAGCTTTTGTATAGATTTCAACAAAGATTAAGCATCATTTTCATTGATCTAGGGTATTCCTCAAGTGTCAAGTTGCACAGTTATAAAGTTTAATATCTTTTGAAACCCTAGATTTTCAATATGGCTTCCAATTCTAAAAACCCTAAGGAAAAGGAAGGTTTTGAGGTTCAGTTAGTTAGTAATGAGGGTAAACAACCAAATTTTAGGCCGATTCTAGAAGTTGCATATAAGAATGACCCTGCCAGTGCACTATCCATGATTTTTTCCAAAGTCATGATGGTGCAAGATGTTAGGAAATGTTAAAATTGCAAGGTAGGAGCAATAGGAGACATGGAGATTCATCAAGCATATGATAAACTATATGGAAATGGAGTATTAAAGGAAGAATTTCAAATAGTTTAAAGAAAGGGCTTAACCCGTGCCCTAGTTTTCCCCATAGTTTTAAAAATAGAATGGATAAGAATTTTCCTAACTAGAATACATAATGGTTATTTATGGTTAGAAGGAGGACCTATCAAGACAACAAAGAGAATTGTGCATAGGGTTATAGGTTTTCCAACCCTAGATCGATACAAGACCCTGTGAAGTGATTCTAAGGAAGCTATTGAAAAGAACACTAGGGAAAAATGGAACAAAAAGGGCATGACTATTGATACAATCATAGATCCCCTTCTGGACTTTATAGTAAGAATCATATCTCACAAGTTCTATCAATCAAGTAGATTGAATAGTGTTTCGTGCATTGTTGTAGATGTGGCCTACAAAATTGTCAATAGGGATCATACATATGATCTAGTAGAATTGCTATTACAATAGATCATGGAGAATCTGGGAGTAATAAGAAGATCAAAAGGTGCTCAGTGTAAGTTTGGATCAGTTTTGATCTGTATATTTTTCAATGTTTTGGAAGAATTTCCCTCTTTTGGCAAAGTAAATTGGAAATTAGATAAGTCAACTATTACTCAAATCAATGAGTACATTGAGAAAATGGGAGACAACCTTGAATCCCTAATGACCAATTACTTTGAGGATTTCAATAAATCCATGAAGCAAAGACTAAGAATACCAGTATCCCTAGTGGAACAACACATCAATGATATTTTCTTCTTAGTTGATATTGATTATACTTATATCTAAGCAACAATTCCAAGGACTAGATGGATAAGACCATTAGGATATGAGCTAAAAATTGATGAAGGATCAACAACAATCACAACATTTCTTATAAAGGAAATTGATAAGGATGCACCATATTTTGGAACATATGACATGGTGCGATCCAAAGTGGATATGGAGTTGAAGACTACCTCCACTTTAAAGAAGAAAGATAAGCTTGTAAAGAAGCTGAAAGAAAAGTTTGGAGAAGGCATAGCAAAAGAAGAGGGTGATGATGCCAAGGAAGAGGAAGATGATGATGATGATGAAGAGGAACATCAACCTGTTACATTCACACAAGGCTTAGGTGAAATGAAGAAATGGAAGAAGGTGCTAAGGAAGAAGAAGCCAAGGAAGCACCAACTCAAGCCAAGCAAAGAAGAGAAAGGCCAAAAATAAACCTACAAACCAGCCTAAAGCAAAGAAGGTTACAAAATCAACCCAAGCCAAGATGACTATACTAGTAACAAGAGCCACCACAAGAGTCTCAACTCAAAAGGCCAAGGAGCAAGACAAAGAAAAGAAGAAGGCCACTGAGCTGATTGATCCTATGTAGAAGAAACCAAAGAGAAAATATGTTGCACAACCAAAGTCAGATGATGAGGAAAGGATAGAATTTGAAGATATCAACCAATTTAGAGTGGTAATCCATGCTCCTAAGTCAAATATTGATAAAATTTATGATAATGTTAGGAAGAATGCAATTTTTTTTGAATTGAAAAATATTGATTTTAATAAATTGAGTAGAGAGGATTAGAATAAAATTGAAGAAGTTGTCAATAAATTGACAAGAATGTGGAAGTTGATATATGGCTTGACAACTATCAAGGATGGAGAAGATGATCCCTTTGATGGACAAAACACTGAAAAGGATAAAGATGCAAACAAGGTTGAGGCTAGTAAGAAAGAGAAGGAAGATAAAACAGAAAAGGATGAAGGAGAAAAAGAGCTAGAAAAAGAGATAGTGGAGACACATGGTGAAGAGGAGTAGCAAACTGAACAAAGTGTCCAAGACACCCAACTACCACCACCAAGTCCTCCACATACAACACCTACAGTTATAGTCATTGTAAAGGATGTTCCTGACACTTTTGCAGAACATCAACTCTTTAACTATAGAAGATCTCAAGAAGATCCTTCACCAATCAACACTACAAGCACAACTTTTCACAAACCCAATATTGGTGAGTGTTGATGAGCTATAGAAAGCTATAGCAATGATAAAAAGGGAGAAGGAAACTACACAAGAAAAATCCTCACAACTTCCCATAGTTACAATAGAGCAACCTAAAGAGCAAGAGGTACAAGACAAAATTGCTAAGGTTGATTCTACAAGAAAGGTGACAACTACTGCCGAGGAGCAACCAAAGGAAAAAACAAGACAAGATGTTCCTGCAACACAAACCCAAGATGCACCTCCTCAAATTGTTATCATTGATCAAGGTAGTAGTGGAGAGGAGAAAGAAGTAGAGAAAATCCCTAAGGAGCAAGAGGCAATACACATGTTGGTAAACTTTCCTAGCATAGGGACTCCTTAGAAGAAGCTGAGCACTAACATATTACCATTACAAATATCAGTGCTAGGCTCGAGAAATACCAAGGTTGCAAGGGTACTTCACTATGAAGACCCTACACTTGATGAAGAAATAGTCATACCAAGCTATGACTCAAGGTCAATGAACTTGCATAAGATAAATGAAGTGCAAGAGGCACTAGAAAGGAGAAATAGGCAAGATATAATTCGAAATGAGTACAGGTAGAAGCAAGCATTAGTGGAGATCAAAGACATATTTCTTGATGCCTTTAGCTTGCAAGTATTTGATGAAACTCAATCTATAATGGAGTAATTATCCAACATTGTGGACCAAGTATAGAATGAGGACCTTGAAACCAATGTCAGATTATTGGAATGGTCAGAGAAGAAATTTTAGATGAAATTAAATAAAAAGATATCAAGTGAAATAGCAATGTCATAGGTTGAATTGGGGAGAAAGATTGAAAAAGTGAAAGAGGTACTTGAGAATGTGTTCTAATTGTACAAAAAGTTGTGTGATTTATCATATTTCACATAGAGACAAGCCACAGAATAATGAGCTTGGAGCAAAATCTAAAGATTTCCAGCACTTAACTCCCAAAAGATCTAGCTCAAAGTGAGAAGCATTTTGCCCAAACACTTCACACACAAAAAGAATTAGCTATGTTGATAGTAGAAGAGGCCAATATCAAGGCAAAACTGATGCAAATTTAGTCTTCCACAACCCCACACCTGGAAGTACTCCATAAAGAACAAGCCTATGTAGAAAGTGTTCTAAAGAAAGATCCTAATATTTCTACTTTAGAAGGACTTGTTCATCTTGCAGTAGAGACAACTATCTAGCATAAATCATTGGAAATTGCTTTGGATAATTGGGATGCTTCTCTCAAGATGATTATGGAGGTAAATAAAACATTTTTGGCAAAATATGGTCTTAATCCTTAGAACCCTTTGACATAAGCATAAAAAAGGGGGAGAAATAATTAAGAGGGAGATATAATGTTTTGGGGGAGTTGTAAATAAGAATGGAAGGTAACACATATACAAAGTATAGGGTACACAGATATAGAAATAAAGGCAAAGAGTATCAGATACATCAGCATTAGGCACATACATCAGAAGAATTTTGGTTACAGGAATAGAAATGGCACATCATCTCAGGGGGAGTTATACAACTTTTGAGGTATATATATAGTTTTTTATAGAATTTTGAGAAGTTTTGAAGTTTGTATATATTCCAAACTGTATGCATATTTTACTTGAGGAGGTTACACTTTAATATACTGCTAATATTTTTTGACACTCATGTCAAAGGGGGAGATTTTTGAATCTAAAACTTGTTTTGACTATTTCGTGTCAACACACTTAAGATGTTTACTAAGTTCATGCTGAGCTAGTAACACATGCCAAGTAAAATATGTATAGGTGCTGAGTAAATAGTTGATGCCGAGTAAGTTCAAGTGCCAAGTTAGACATAACTTCAATAGGTGTTGAGTGAAGTTCAGATGTCGAGCAATCTTTAGGTGCTGAGTGAAGTTCAAGTGCCGAGAAAAGTATAGGTGTTGAGTCACTATAGAAGCTGAGTGAGCCAATTTTTCTATATGAGTCGAGAAAACTTCACAAACTAAGATGTAAACTATTTTTGAGCTGACATAGAATAATCTCAAAGGATATTAAAGATAAGAATGAATCTTTTACATTACCTATGCAGTCAACATGCAGCCAATAAGAAAAATGGAGAAGGCATGCAACCAATGAGAAAAGTGCATGAATTGAGCAAGAAATGAAGAATGAATATGGATCATAGATTTATACCTAACCCTAAGTCTTCAAAATATTTAAAAGGAGGACAAAACCCCATTATATGCATAGATGAATGAAGTGTATGGGTGAACTATAGAAAAATTTAGAGGGAAGTGTGAAAAGACTTTGAGGAATAGAGTAACATTGTAGTATTTAGTTGATCAAGAAAAGAGTGTCAAAATATTGAAGAGTGACATATCAGATCAACCAAGGATCAAGTTAGTCAAAGCTGAACAAGGATCTGGAATTAGCAATTGGAGATTGCAAAGCTATTAGGTCAAATACTTTCTAATACTCTCTAGCAATTGTATTAGATAATGGAAATCCTATGGACTTAGGTTGGCCTAGCAGCCATTTGTAAATCCTTTAATAGGGTGGCATTCCAAGTGAATGTACAAAAGTCCTTCAATTAGGCCTACTTTTAGTAGGGTAGTGAAATCTTTTAACTAAGTCACTTTTGATAGGATGTAAAGTCTTTAACAGGATAGACCTTTTATAGGCAGACCATTGGAAGTGGTCAAACATTGTAACCTTGAATAGTTACACATTGCTATAGTGATATTTTGTGGGTGTCATCCCCACCCTAGTTTTACCTTCTCATTTTGGAGGGTTTTTGGGTTACCAAATTTGTGTGTTGTCTATTTTCATGCATGTCTTTACTTTCATGTTCATTTGATAGGTTGGATGCATGTGAATGGTTTTAGATAAGGAAATTTAAAAGGGTTAAAGTTAGTCACTTCTGATTCACCCCCCCTCTTAGAAGTAAATCTTCCTACTTGTTAATTCCAATAGGGTGCTTCCTCTCCTACAAAAGCCCCTTGTAAGAAAAGCCCTAGGAGACATATATCCAAGATGTCTAGCCAAGCAGATGATGAGTATAATGAGGATAGAGATGAAATGGACATGGACAAGGAGACAAAGGGTGTGTATGTTGAGACTGAGGTAGAACTGGATGCAACCCCCAAGAAGAAGTAGAGGAAGAGCAAGGAGGAGGACATACCATTAATTAATGAGCCTAAGCCGATCCTTCCTGTTACCCCTCCCCCTTTTAAAACATCTCAAGAGGAAAATGTGAACATGGAGGAGGCCAACACATACTAACAAGAACATCAAAAAATACTAAATCTAAAAATAGTACATAATAGTAAACTTCAAATAGTAGTTAGTAAACTTCAAATACTGACTTACTTTGAGGATTTCATAAGACAATCACATGGAATCTAGTCTACTCAATGATTTGGCCACTTGGCTTTCCGCCCGCAAAATATAGCACAAATACTAATTTCAATACCATAGTTATAATAATTCAAAACACATCATTTTTTCATATATGAGCAAATGTCATGCAAGAAAAAGAATGAAAGACTTACTACCTCATCTTGATTTAAAAGAATGATCTTTATCATGAAGACCTCTTTGACAACATCTGATTCTTTTGTCAGATTTATTGTCTCATGGGATTCATCATGATCTTTTATCAAATTGACTGCTTCATGAGATTCTTTCCATTCATAGCTGTTCTTGAGCTTATAATCATTATGATCTTGAAGCATCATTGATTGAGATATATCGTCTCTCCTTTTCACGAGTTTGTGTGGGTAGTGAGAGGCTGCAACATAGATTGCATGATCAATCGATCTAAATATATTTATTTCACCCTCAGCCTCAAGAAGATCTAAATAATTTACCAACAAAAATCTCCAAATTATGTCCAAACAAGGAGATATATGGTCTCAAGCTATGGAGTTTTAATAAATCTCTATTTGAAAATTATTATAATACTTTTGAACAAGTAAAGTAAAAAACTACTAAGAAATTCTTTAAAAAAACCTAACCTTCAAATTAAAGAGAAGGATATTCAAGGGGAAATAACAGATCGAGATATTTTTGCATCAAGTTTTTTCAAGTGACTTAGCGAGAATTCTATTACACTAATTGTAGAATGTATTCAACTATGTGAAGTCTTCAGACCACATTATCAATCTAATGGTGAAACATTTGAGTATTTAAGGACCCCTAGACAAGTTGTTTCTAATGAGGGAATCTGTAAAGATAAAGACCTTTTTTCGCACCACATAAGTGAGAAAATGAATGTATTTATCTATAGTTTCCAAAGCTTATAGGGGGAAATCGATGCCCCTTTTATTATGGTTAAAGAAACAAGTAGGGTGAAACTATGTGTTAGAAATGTTTAGAATAACTAAGAGGGGCAGGGGTGAATCAATTACTCAAGGTAAATAAGTATCATTTGAACATTTAAATAAAACATTCACTGTTATGCTTGCCCTACCGTTGATTGGTCTCTAGTGTACTGAAATTATTGTGTCAAACATAACATATTTTGCTGAATGTAAACTTTATCAAATGTAAAAAATTTAAAGAATTCAACAAACATTTGACACTAGGATTTTATGTGGAAACCCAATTTGGAAAAAAACCTCTAGCAACATGTCACCACTTTTTACTCTTTTGAAGTGAGCTCTTTTAGGAGCCAATCCTGTTAAAAGATTATAGTACACATTGTTAAATGTGACTTGGTTAGAGGATGTAATCACCATGTCAAGAGTGGCCTTGTCATAGGACTTTGATCATTCCATTTATAATGTCACCTTGTTAAAGGATCTACACATACTGTTAAGTCTTTCAAATGACTATTATGCCAACTTTTGTTAAAAGGATTTTGATATAAATAGTTCACAATGATTAGAAACAAAATAATAGGTTTTGATATGTATGATTACAACTCACTTTGCAAGTGCATATCACTATTCAATACATGTGTTGCTTCACTGATAAGCTTCACATTGTCATGTTTGTTCTTGATTTGCTTGGAAACCTTCAAATAATCAACCTTCTCATCTCAATAAAACTTAAGCCATCTGCTACACCCTTAATATTGGTGTACATATAGGGTTATGAATAGTCAACATGTGGCTATCTTAATCCTTAATTAAGTCTTTTTATATTTATTTTATTATTATTTAGGTAGGTATGTTGGCCTAGGTGTTATGTATGGTTGTGCCTATTCATCCCAAGCATAATTGATGTATATAGAGGAGGTTGTGAGTCTTATTTCAAGATCATATTGTGAAGCGTGTTCTCATTGGAGATATTTAGAGGTCGCCTCCTCAAAGTGGCCTATTAGTCTCAGTTATTATCAATTATTTATAGAATATTTTATATTATTTCTTCTATTGTGCAAGTTATTTCATTACAAGTGGTATCAGAGCATGATCTTGGCACCATAGAGGCAAGATTTTTTTCTAACATTGGGGTGATTTTGGGAAGAGTATAAATTTCATATTTTACCAATTTTTTCAAAGATTTTTAAAGGGTTTTTGAAGACCACATTAAAGAAGCTATAGTCCAAAATTTAGAGGAATTGGGGAAAATTTGAGCAAATTATTGTAGAATTACTATTTCTACACAACTTATTGAGATCTATATATCTCTCACTTCCTTTCAAATTGGAGTATAAATTGTATTGAGCTTTTGAATACATAGTAGAGGAGCTTACATTTCAAAGCTTGGAGAAATTGAAACAAAAATAAGCAAGTTATTACAAAATTAGGAAAATTTGCTCTCAAGGCAGAAAATTTGCTAACTTTTTTGAATTTTTTTTTCTGAGTAAGGGTATCTTGGCCCTAGTGAGTTACAATAAAACATAAATATAAAAATTAGAGAATTTAAATTTCATTTGTGTGACTTATTTAAAAAATCTTGGTTTCCATCATGACGGTGCCTCCAACAAGAGGCAAAAAGAATGCTACTACATCAGGAAAATCCTCTAATCAAGAATTGAAAACAATAGAGAATAGTAATCCCAATGAGGAAACAAGTAAGTTCAAGGAAGAGGTTAAGTAGGATTTGTGTGACCTATGAGGAGATATATCAGATATACAAAGCATGTGAAGTGCCTATATGAATGAAACAAGGAAGGATTTCTCAAGCAATCAAGGTAAAACCTTTAAGTCGACTAATAATGAGACAAATTTTAATACTCTTGTGGGATCTCGGAATTTTTTTCCAAAGGTGGATATGCAAAAATTTGATGGAAAGGATCCTCTAACATGGATAAATCAAATGGAGAATTTTTTTGAGGTACATCAAATCCCATATGGACAAAAGGTCACGATGCCTTCCTTATATCTAGAACTCGATCAATTCATTTGGTATCGTCAAGGATTTTTACTCATAGGAGGAAAATGGGTCTCACCATATCATGGTCATTTTTTACAGAATAACTCCAAGAAGAACTTAGAAATAGTGTGCTAAAAAACTTCTTTAGCTAACTTGCTAAGCATCAGCAAACAAGATTAGTAAAGGATTATATTTAAAAATTCCAAAATCTAGCCTTAAGAGTGGATACAATTACAGAGGAAACTTGAATGATTTACTCTTGGGTGGTCTCGAGGACCACATTCAACATTAGGTACACATATTTAGTCTGAGCTCAATATATGTGTCTTTTATATTGGTACACAGGGTAGAGGAGAAGTTCTTGATTCCTGGAAAGAAAGGGACTAGTGTGACAAGAGAAAAAGGTTATTCAACACTGTTGGTGTAAATAAGTATTTACTTATTACACTTACTTACACTTAATTAAGTTTACTTAGGTTAATGCATTATTTAATTATTTTTCATAATTTTATTATTATTTTAGTTGAGACACTTAGGAGTTTGTGTACTCTCATTGAGTTAGGCAACTCTAATTATGCACATGGTGTCTACAACACAGGAGTATGCATCATTAACTAAGTTGTCATGATGACAACACAGCTATCCGCACTCCTTATTTAGCACATGTTTTCTACACCACAAATTTTCATGCCACACTATTGTAGGCCTATCCTCACATCATCGCACTTAATCCCGTGCTCAATGGAGGATAACCCATATCTAGTGGACATGTGCCTGGTTGTATGACATATCATGATGCTGACTTCTATGCATTCTAGAAGCTCTCTTGAGGCCTTTATATTTAGGCACTCCTAGTGTACTCTCAACTAGTTATTGAATGAATATCGTCATTCTGATCATACTTTATCTATTTTGGTCTACTATGTGCTTGTGTTGAGTTCTTTAGTTCTTGGGTGAATTCTGGCCTAAGCCAAATTCTTACATGGTATCAAAGCCTAAAATTGACGCTCGTCTGGACATCATTCTAGGGTGAATTATAACTACCAAGATGGCTGTATGACCATCAAATTTAACCCCTTTATTCACTGATGCAACCCCTCTCCAAATTGATTTTGGATTTTGCAGTCCGACTTCAAGAAGCCATAACTCGCACATTTGGACTCCAAATCAGGTGTATTTTTTTTGAAATTGGTTAGAATTTCCTAAATTTTTTAGTAGTGTAGCTATTTTCTAGTTTTGGTGCACGAATTGTTCAAAATTTTTATTTTTTGGTGATTGTACCTGGATAATCTTGCATTTTGCAACTTCAAATGCTCCGTATGGGCATATCTATTTTTCTTTTTTTGAAAGTGCGTATTTTTTTGTCTACTTTCCAGATATGGTATCAGATTGTAGTGTTGTGTGGACAAAATTGTCACTTTCAGCAATAGGGCCTTTCTTTGCTTTATAATGCTTCAAAATTGTAGCACATTGTAAAGTTCCAAATTTGTACTCTATTAAGAGGTTGTAATAGGAAAAATGAGAAGTCCATGAAGGCTAAAATTGGCAAGTGGCCCATTATAATCACACTACTGATAAAGTGCCCAAAGCATCTATTTTGGTGGGGTTTCTTGATTTAGTTAAAAGTGGGGGTGTTCTTGGTGTTGTGTTCTCTCTTTCCTGCACTTTTCATTCATTTTTTGCATTATGGGCAACTTTAAGTTTCCTAAATTAACTCCTCATAACTATGCTTCATGGTCAATCAAAATGTTGTATCACTTAATGCGTAATGAAGTTTCACAATATGTAGATGGTACTCTTCCTAAACTAGTAGGTGATAATGTGTTTGCAAGTGATATTTTAAATTGGGTAGCCATGGATAGGAAAGCCCTAGGTGATATATGTTTGGGGGTAGATGATAAAATCATGTATAAAATTAAGAAATGTACTACATCTAAGGAAGCTTGGGATACCCTTGAAAGCCTTTATGGTAAAGTGTTTGAAGAGGATGTTTTCAAAATTGAAGATGAGCTTGTTTCCTTAGATCCTAAGTCATATGACTCCATACATGACTTCATCATCAAGGTGAATGAATTAAGGACAAAGCTTACTGATTGCGGGAGTTCTATCAAAGATGACAGACTGATCTATCTCATACATACAAGATGCCATTAGAATATTCTACATTTGTATCTTCTTTTAACACCTCAAAGACTACCTTAGGGTTTGCCTACAAGAAAGTCACTTTTGATGAATATGCTAAACTATTGGATGATGAAGAAAAGAAGTTGAAATCAATGGGAATTCTCAAATCACCTCTGTCCAAAGCATTGGTGGCCAAAAATGAGGGTTCTCAACATTTAGCTGGACAATCTTCAAATAAAAGAAAGGGTAAAAAGAAATGGAAGAAAGAAAAATTTGAGGATGCAGGAAAGACAAAAATTCACCCAAGAACTAAAGAACTCAACACAAGCACACAGTAGACCAAAATAGATAGAGTATGATCAGAATGACAATATTCATTCAATAATTGCTCCCAAATCTGTCACTGAACCTGTATCTGGAAGACTTGATGTACCCTGTTGTTCTGGACCTATCACTATGGTGATTTATGCATGTGGACTGAACTGATGAAGTGACCTTTGATTGTATATGTTGATAGAACCCCATATGTCTAAATCTGTTGAAGCACTATTGCTGAAATCACTATCAGTATCCACACTATATGATGTGTGGAGAGGAGTAGAGGACAAGTTGGGAGAACTTTCCTCAAAATGTACATCCTTCTCCACAAAAATTTGATGTGTCTCAGGATCGAGAAGTCTGTATGCCTTCACACTATCTTCATAACCAATGAAGGTACAAGGCTGAGGTGACTATGCCTTGCATCCCCTGGAAGATATCTTTTCCCATGTAGGGCAACCGAAGACTCTAAAGTGTGTCACAATAGGTTTTCTGCCGTACCATGCCTCAAAAGGAGTTTTCCCATCTAAGGCTGGATGAGGATAATGATTAAGAATGTGAGTGGAATTGGTGATTGCTTCAACTTCTAATGATGGATCTAGAGACTTGGTATGAATCATGCAACTTGCCATAGACTTAAGAGTTCTAATCCTCAATGCTGCAAAATTTGTCTTATGTGGACTAAATGTTGGTGGAGTCTGAAGATCAATACCCTAATGTTTGCAAAAGTCTTTAAGTCTTCTGTTCACATCCATGTTTCCATTTTCCATTCAGAGTACTTTGATGGCCTTTCTAGATTTTTGTTCTACATGAGTCTTGAAGGCTAGAAATGTGTCCAACACTTCATTCTTGTTATACATAATTACCTTCTTCAGTTGTCATGAGGATTCCATCAAACTCTCTTGTTCATTCTCTACATGATCAATCCTCAGAGGTTGAAGTGATTGTGGATACTTATGATCAACAGTTGTAGCAGGGTTCTTCATCAATTGCAGAGACAGATAGTTCTTTGGGATAGGTTCTTTAGCTAGTTGAGTAGGTTTCAGAGACAACACTTATCCATGGGATTCTTTCCACACACAGCGGAAGTGTCTCATTTTTACCCTTGGCATTGTTTCTTCCTAAGGGGAGACACACCATTATGTAGTCTTGGATCAGCTTCTTTATCAGAATAGTCACTGTTTGGCATTCTTCTTTGGGGGGGGGGGAGCCCATCCTATCTCTCTTCCTCTTCTCATCATTCTCTTATGTATATACTGGATGTATGTCGTAATGAGGGGGTCTTGATTACTCCATCCATCCATGCATCCCTATTTATCTCTCTTTTTGGGGGAGGGTTTTTCCCATGAGGTTTTCCCTCTTTCCTCACTTTATGGGAGATTGCATAACATTATGTACATGGGTACCTAACATGGCCTAGTAGCCGAGACCCATACTGCATTTCATCCTAGATTTCATAAGCTTAAGGACATTCCCCTAAGTTACACTTAAGGGGGGGTGTTGGTGTAAATAAGTATTTACTTATTACACTTACTTAAGTTTACTTAGGTTAATGCATTATTTAATTATTTTGCATTATTTTATTATTATTTTAGTTGAGACACTTAGGAGTTTGTGTACTCTCATTGAGTTACACAACTCTAATTATGCACATGGTGTCTACAACACAGGAGTATGCATCATTCACTAAGTTTTCATGATGAGAACACAATTATCCACACTCCTCATTTATCACATGTTGTCTACACCACTGATTTGCATGCTACACCATTGTAGGCCTATCCTCCCATCATCGCACTTAATCCTGTGCTCAATGGAGGATAACCCATATCTGGTGGACATGTGCCTGGTTGCATGACATATCATGATGCTAACTTCTATACATTCTAGAAGCTCTCCTGAGGCCTTTATATTCAGGCACTCCTAGTGTACTCTCAACCAGTTATTGAATGAATATCATCATTCTAATCATACACTGTCTATTTTGGTCTACTGTGTGCTTGTGTTGAGTTCTTTAGTTCTTTAGTTCCATGGGAGATTATCAACTTGATACCCCAATGTATGCAATATCCATGGGTGTGATGAATATTGTTTTGGGAGTACAATGACTTACTCTATTGGGAACAATTGAGATGAACTTCCAAGAACTATTCATGCAATTTCAATCAAAAGGAAAGGTAGTGGAGCTAAGGAGGTTGAAAGAAAAATCCCCATGGATGGTAAGCTCTCATCAAATGCAAAAGTTTCTTAAGAAAGGAGTAGATGGTTTTGTGGCCGAACTATGTTTGTTAAAAGTCTCTCAATCTAATGCTCTTACTCATCCATATTTACAAGCAATAATTAATCATCACTCAGTGATGCTTGGAGATATGCCTAAAGTATTTTCTCCTAAGATGGATCATGACCATGCCATACAACTAGTTCCAGGGATCCAGCCACCAAACATCAAGCCTTATAGGTACCCACACATACAAAAAAGTGAGATAGAAAGAAACGTTGAGGAAATGCTAGAGGCAAGAATTATCAGGCATAGAAAAAGTTCTTACTCATCATCTATTCTAATGGTGCATAAGAAGGATTAAACTTGGTGCATCTATCAAGATTATAGAGTGCTCAACAAGTGCACCATCAAAGATAAGTTTCCTATTCATGTCATTGATGATCTTCTAGATGAATTAAATGGAGCTATGTATTTTACCAAGATAGATCTTAGATGGGGCTATCACCAAGTTCATATTAAGGAGGAAGATATTTGTAAGAGAACATTTCAAACTCATGAGGGTCATTATGAATTTTTGGTGATGTCATTTGGTCTTACCAATGCACCATCTACATTCCAAAGTTTGATGAATTCTGTTGGTGTAAATAAGTATTTACTTATTACACTTACTTAAGTTTACTTAGGTTAATGCATTATTTTATTATTTTTATTTGTGAGACACTTAGGAGTTTGCGCACCTTTTTGAGTTGTCATGTAGACAACATAGGAGTACGCAACTCTATTTTAGCACATGGTGTCTACAACTCTATTTTGTGTGTCACACCCTTGTAGGCTATCCTCTCATCAGCGCACTTACTTCCGTGGTTAATGGAGGATAACCCATATCTGGTGGACATGTGCTTGGTTGTATGACACATCATGTAGTTGATTATGAGGCATTTTAGATGTATCTCAGAGGCCTTTATATAAAGGCACTCCTAGTGTAGTTTTACATTGTATTAATCATGACATATTGAATACATTATCATTCTAATCATACTGTCTCTCTTCTTGGTCTACTGTGTGCTTGTGTTTGAGTTCTTAGTTCCTGGGTGAATTTTGCCCTTAGGCAAATTCTTACAAATTCCATTTTTAAGAAGTTCTTGAAAAATTAGTGTTAGTGTTTTTTGATGATATATTAATTTATAGAAAGACTTGGGAAGAACATTTTCAGCATGTAGATCAAGCATTACAATTACTCAAAGATCATCAAATCTATGCTAAGCCATCCAAGTGTACTTTTGGTCTTAAGGAGGTGGAGTACTTGGGACACATAGTTTTACATGAAGGAGTATAGGTGGATACTAACAAAATTAAGGCTATCATGGAATGACCTATTCCAAAAACCATTAAGAAGATGAGGGGTTTCTTGGGATTGATAGGGTACTATAGAATATTTTTGAAGAATTATGATTGTATAGAAACACACCTCACCACTCTGTTGAAGAAGGATTCTTTTCATTAGAATGAATTTGCTAATGTAGCATTTGAACAATTGAAGAAGGCTATTTGTAGAAATTCAATGCTTGCCACTCCAAACTTCACTAAGGAATTTATTGTGGAATGTGATGTTTTTGGAAATGGGATAGGAGTAGTTCTCATCCAAGAATGTTGACCAATTGTTTTTTAGAGTCATCAATTAAAAGGTTAAAATCAACCCAAACCTATTTTTGAGAAGAAAATGCTAGCAATCTTTCATGCAATTAAAAGATCGAGGCCTTATTTAATGGGTTAAAAGTTTAAGGTTAAGACAGATAATGATAGCCTAAAATAGTTTTTGGAACAAAGATTATCTTCAAAAGAGAAAAAAAAAGGGGTCACTAAGATGTTGGGATATGACTTTGAAATTGTATACAAGAAAGAGAAGGAAAATATTATGACCGATGCACTTTCCAGGAATGATGAAAAAGATGAAGCCTTATTGTGTGCTCTTTCAATATTACAAGAAAAAATTGGGTGGTGGAAGCCAAAAAAGAGTGGCAAAATGATCTTGCAATAAGTAATTTCATCCAGAAAATAAAAAGTGATCCTAGTAGTTCAGATAAGTTTTGTTTAAAAGGGGATATTCTTTGGTATAAAGAGTGCTTGTATCTCTACAAGAATTCCACTATTAAACACAAGATTCTCATCGAACTACACGAGTCCCCAATTGGTGGTTATTTAGGATTTTTGAAGACATATCATCGAGTCACGCAAGATTTTTTGGGAAGGGCTAAAAGTTGATGTTAAAACATTTGTAGCTGACTATTTGGTTTGTCAAATAAATAAGGGGGAAATGATTGAGATACCAAGTCTCTTGCCACCTTTATCTATTCCTAGCCAAGATTGGGAAGAGGTATCCATGGACTTCATAATAGGGCTTCCCAAATCCAAACGTCATAATGTCATCATGGTAGTAGTTAATTGCTTCACTAAATATGCATATTTCATTGCATTATCACATCCTTTTACAACAAGTATAGTGGAAAAATTTTTCTTGGAGAATATCCAAAAGCTACATGGTACACCTAAGGTTATTGTTAGTGATCATGATCTTATCGTTACTAGTCAATTTTGGAAAGACTTATTCTCATGTTTGGGTACTCAATTAGCTCATAGTTATTCATACCATCCTCAATAAAATGGACAAACTAAGGTTGTTAGTAAATATTTGGAAGGATATCTATGTTGTTTCACTTTAGAGAAACAATCTCAATGGGTAGATTAGATACCTCTTATAGAATGGTGGTACAATAATTTTCATAGCTCATCAAAAATGTCTACATCTTTGGAACTTTATGGATATCATCCTCCTTCCATCACATCATCATTAAAGGTGTCACCAAGAGTTCAAGCAGTAGAGGACCACTTGCTTCATAAAAAAAGGCACTTATAAGACTCAAGGAGAATTTAGCTATGGCACAAAGTCAAATGAAACAACAAGTGAACCAACATCGTAGTGAATTTTTTTTTGAAGTTAGGGATTGGGTCTTCTTAAGATTACAACCTTATAAAAAAATCTCAATGAGGCAACAAAATAATAATAATAAGTTGTCTCCAAGATATTTTGGACCATACCAAATCATGCAAAATATTGGTTGTGTTTCTTACAAGCTTGATTTTCCACCAACAACAAAGATACATCCAATTTTTCATGTATCTTGTTTGAAGAAGGTAATTGGATAGAATATTGCTACTCAAACAGTACTACTAAAGCTTGATGAAGAAGGAAGAATCATTTTTGAACCAGAGTGCATTCTTCAAAAATGCAAGAAGAAGCTAAGGAATAGAACCCTCACCTAGTATCTCATCTAATGGAAGAACTTACTAGTTGAATAGGCCGCATGGGATGATGAGGAGTTTATTCAAAAGAATCCACACTTGGTTAGCATTGAGGACAATGCTTATTTGAAGTGTGGGGGCATGCTATGCCCTTAATATTGGTGTATATAGGGTTATGAATAGTCAACCTGCAACTATCTTAATCCTTTATTAAGTCATGTTAGCATTATTATATTATTATTTAGATAGGTAGGTAAGCCTAGGTGTTATGTAGGGTTGTGTTTATTCAGCCTAAGCATAATTCATATTTATAAAAGGTTGTGAGTCTTATTTCAAGATCATATTGTGAAGTGTTTTCTCATTAGAGATATTTGGAGGTTTCCCCCTAGAAGTGGCCTATTACTTGCAGTTGTTATCAAGTATTTATATAATATTTTATGTTATTTCTTCTATTGTGCAAGTTATTTCATTACACCACCTACTCGAATTTACTTATCAATATCAACAACATCTATGCAAACAATCTCCTTTTTCTTCACATTCACTCTCACACTTGTGTTCACCCTTGTGTGACTTTGGTCCACCTTCCTCTATGTGCCTCTTCCTCTCTCTCTTTCATGTTTGGCTCTTTAACTTTTTAAATAGGAAATTTTTGCTTTACCATTTTACACAATCATAGTAGATCTTAGGGTTTATGATCATTTTTAACATGATTCATTGTATTTATCCATCTTCTTAATCATCTTCTAGAAACTTCTCTAGAATTCATCTATTAGGTCTTTACCTAATCCTCACCTTGAATTTAATGATCCAAATCATCAATCTTCTCTTCAACATGTTTACATATCCCAAAAAATCAACTGAGTTAGTTGGGAATCATGATTTTATCAAATTCATTCTCAACACCCTATTGCCCGACTTAGCTTATCTTTCTTGATATAAACAATATTGGAATTTACAAATGGGAAGATTACTTCTAAGAGGTGGGTTGAATTAGAAGTATAGATCTTTAACCACAAAAAATTTTAACTAAAAATAAATTGCATGCATGTAAACATATCAGAGAAACATAAAATAAACACATGCATCAAAACACATAACACAAAATTTTGATCACCCATAAACCCTACAAAATGAGAAGGTAAAAGTGGGGTGGGGATGATACCCACAAATTATCATTGCAGCAATATTGTTTGACCACTTTTGATGGTTTTACCTATTAAAGGCTTTACACTCTGTCAATAGTGACCTATTCAAAGAATTTACAAATACTTACTTGAAGTGCTACCCTGTTAAAGGATTTATCACCTTGTCAAAGGCTCTACAACCTAGCTATTAAGCTAACCTATCAACATAGGATTTACTTTTCTAATACAATTGCTAGAGAGTATTAGATTGAATAGACTTGATAGCTTACAATCCTTTATTGCTGATTTCAGGCATTTGATCTGCTCATTCTACTATGATCCTCTTTGATCTAATGTCTATGTGTAACCCTTGCTTTGTTCTAACCAATTATAATTTGCAATGCTGATCAAATCATTAAGTCTTGTCACCCCTACTATTACTCTATTCTACAACTCTCTCTCTTTTCAGCATTTCATCCACTCAACAACTACTTAGCAGCTTCAAATCATGGAGTCTTTACCTTCTTATAAAGTCTTTGAAGACTTAGGGTTAGGTATGAATCCACAAATTAATTTTCCTGCTCAAATTCTTGCATTTATCCTATAGGTTGCATGCATTCTCCACTTTTCTTATTGGCTGCATGTGGATTGCATGGGTAAAGGAAAAGATTCAAACTTATCTCTAAAATCCTTCATGATTCACCTTGAAAATGGTTTACATTTGAGTTTGTGAAGGCACAAACTCAAATGATGATTCTATGTTACTCGACACATACTAATTTGTTGATGCTTGGCACATATAGGATTTTGGCTTGGTCGGCTCCTATAACAACTCTATCTTGCTCGACTTTCATTCACTGCTCAACACCTCTAGTGACTTAGTACATATGGTTCACTCGACACCTAAAGTCACTCAGCACATGTATCATGCTCAGCACCTAAAGTTTACTTGGTAGCTATTTGAATTCTGGCTCAACACATACTGTAGCTTGGCATGTATAGTGTACTCGGCTTCAACATGAAAATTGGTTAAGTGTGTTGACACTCAATTGTCAAAACCACTCTAAGACCAACAATCTCCCCCTTTAACATGAGTGTCAAAAATAGTTAACTTAGCATTATATATCTGATCTTATGAGTACAACATATATTCTGTTTAGCATGTGTACAAGACTTCAAAAATTTGTTAAAATTTTTGTGTAAGATAATATACCTCAAAATCTTGTAACTCCCCCCTGAGCTGATGTGTCATTTCTTTATCCAAAAATTTGATACACTTTATGTTGAATCTGTCTCATGCTGATAAATCACTGGCTCTTGCTATGCTTGTTCTATTTGCTCTATTTTCACCTATTCTATACTTTCATCATGTCTCCCCCTTTTGGCTATCATAGGATATGTACAATCTTCCCTTTTTATTCTTCAAAAGAATGAAATAATTCAAAGAATGTAATTATTTCTCCTTAGTGTATTCTCCATTTATTTCATGTCCCCCCCATAGTTATTAATCTCCCCCTTTTTGACACTTATGTCAAAGGGTCCTAGGGATGAATTGAATACTTAGCCAAAAAAAATTATTTACCTCCAAAATGATTTTGAGAGTAGCATCCTAATTGTCTAGTGCAATTTGTATGGCTTTAAGCTAGATAGCTATCTTTGCTGTGACATGAACAAGGCCATCTAAAGTTGAAATATTGGGATATTTCTGAAAAACATTCTTGGCATAGACTTGTTCTTTGTGATGTACCTCCATGTGGGGAGTAATGGCTGATTGCATTTGAACAAGTTTGGCTCTAATATTATCCTCTTCTACTATTAATACAACTAATTCCTTTTGTATGTGAAGCATTATTGTAAAATGCTTCTCACTCTGAGCTAGATTGATTGATAGCTGTGAGGTGGATACTTTCAAATCTCCTTCCAAACTTAGTATCTTCTAGCTCATTTCCTATGTGAAATTTAAAGAGTCACACAATTTGGAGTGCAATGAGAAAATGTTCCCAAGTACTATTTTGACCTTTTCTATCTTCTTTGCCAGTTCAACTTGTGTGAGTGCTATCTCACTGGATGTTTTTTCATTGACTTTCATTTGGAACTTCCATTCAGACCATTCTAATAATTTTACATTCGTATCTAGGTCTTTATTCTGTACCTGGTCCACTATGTTTTACAATTGCTCCATGATGGGCTTAGTAACATCAAGTACTTGTAGGGAAAAGGCATCAAGAAATATGTCTTTTATTTCTACAAGCTTGTTTTTGGCTATACTCATTTATGAGTATCTCTTGCCTCTTTCTCCTATCCAGTGCCTCTTGCATTTCAGTGATTTGTTCCATGTTTATTGTTTTGGAGTCATAGCTAGGTATTACTATCTCCTCATCCAATTTAGGGTCTCCATAATGAAGTACCCTTGTCACCTTTGTGGATCTTGAGCCCAGTGCTGATATCTTTAAAGGTACTATATCAATGCTCATTTGTTTGGTGGGAGTTCCTATGGTATGCAAATTTACCAAAGTTTGTATTGCCTCTTGCTCTTTTTCTTTTGGTGACTTATCCTCTTCCTTGTCTTCTTCTTTGTCCTCTTCCATGCTGCTTTGATCAGTGATAGTGATCTAAGGAGGTGCACCTTGACATTGTGTAGTAGTGACATCTTGTCCTGGTTGTTCTTTTGTTGGCTCCTCCATAATTTTGGTGACAATCACTGATGAATCAACCAAAGAAATTGTGTCCATTTCTTGCTCTTTTGGTTGTTCTATTGTAGCTGAAGGAGGTTGTGAAGGTGGTTCTTGTGTATTCACCTTTTCCTTTGTAATGTCAGCTACAACCTTCTGCAATTCCTCTACACTCACCAAGATAGGGTTCAAGCATAATTGTGACTGCATGGTTGTTTGGTGAAGGATCTACTTGAGGTCCTCTGTAGTTAAAGGATTGATGTTCTAACTTGTGGTATCAAGAACATCCTTTACAGTTACTGTTACTGCAGGTGTAGGAGTGACATGTGGAGGATTGGGTGGTGGAAATTGGGTGTCTTGTACATTCTGTTCTTGCTACTAATCAACTATTGCCTCTTCACCTTGTTGTTTCTTCTCCATTATTTCCTCTTCCTTTTCTTTCTCACCTTGTTCCTCTTTTTCTTTCACTTCTTTTTCTTCTTATTCTTATTCTTCTTCTTCTTCTTCTTCTTCTTGTCTTTCTCCCTTTTCTTCCTTTTCTTCCTCCTCTTCATCATCCTTTCCTTCTGAAGGATCTTCTTCTCATGTTTTCAATCCATAGATAACCTTCCATATTGAAGTGGATTTTTGCATGTCTTCAATTTGATTTTGCAAGATTTGAAATGCTCTATATTTAGGAGAAAATCTAGCTCCATGCTTCTTGTTAGCCTTTGTGATTTAGCCTTTTGTCAATTCTGGCATAACTCAAGCTAGAGTAGACTCCCTTATTTCTCTTTCTATATTTAAAAAATAATGCCATTTGTTTTCTACGATGGAGCTTAGCTCCTTAGGCATTGAATTGTCTAGTTGAAGAGGGGTGGTCTTGAACTTAGCCATCATAGTGTAGATAGACTCTTCCACTATGTTCTACTCTTCCCTAGTGAGCTTATTGAAATCAATTATTTTCAAACCACTCAAATCTGCATTATCTCTAATATTATCAAAAATAATTTCAAGATTTTATTTGGTTGTGTGCCTTACCACTCTAAATTGATCAATATCTGATTCTATCTTTTTATCATCAGATTCAGGTGGTACAATATACTTTCTCCTTTTCTTTGGCTTTGTTGGCCTTCCTTGTTCTGTTGCCTTTTTTTTCTTCTACTCTTTTACAACTTGAGTGGTTTCCCTAGTGGTCAACTTGGTTGGGCTTGGCTTTGTAGCTTTCTTCTTGGTTTTGGGTTGAGGAGCAAGTGACTTTTGTGCTTTTCTCTTCTTTGGCTCTATTTTGGGTGCATCCTGCTCGTCACCTTCCTCCTTTTTTGTATCCTTCCCCAAGCCTTGTATTATTTGTAATGGGCCTTGCCCCTATTCATCCTCATTAGTTTCATCATCATCTTCTTCTTCTTCAGCACCTGCAATCCCTTCTCCAAATATCTTCTTCAACTTCTTTACCAATTTGTCTTTCCTTTTAATTGTAGAAGTTGTTTTTAGTTCCATTTCAACCTTATATTTGACTACATCATAGTTTCCAAATGGTTTAGAAATTTTATCATTTTCTTCTACTAATAGGACTGTGATGGCTATTGAGGCTTCATCAATGTTGATTTCATAACCTAAAGGTTTCAACCATCTTATTCTAGGAATTGCTTCATCTATGTATGTATAATATATATCAACAAGAAAGCATACATCTCACATGTTGCTCAACTAATGAGATAGGAATCCTATGCCTCTGTTTCATGGTTTTTTTGAAGTCTTCAAAGTAGTTGGTCATCTAAGTTTCAAAATTGACTCCCAGCAGCTCAATATATTCATTAACCTGAGGTATTATTGACCTGTTTGCTTTCCATACTACTTTACCAAATGAAGGAAATTCATTCTATACATAGAAGAAGATACAAACCAAATGTGCACCAAATTTGCACTGTGCACCCTTGCTTCTCCTTATTGCTCCCAAATTCTCATTGATTTGTTGCAATTATAGCTTTGCAAGATCATAAGTGTGATATTTCTTAACCAGTTTGTAACCAACATCAACTGCAATACATGGAATGATGTTTAGTTTGCTAGACTGATAGAATTTGTGGGAGATGACTCTAACAAAAAATTTAATGAGGGGATACTAGATGGTGTCAATATTCATTCCATGTTTGTTCCACTTTGCTCCAGTATTCTTCTCTATAACTTCTTTGGAATCACTCCTAAGAGTCTTTGGCTGATCTAGGGTTAGGTACCCTGTAACTCAATGCACAATTTTATTGGTGATTTTTACTAGGCCATCTTCTAACCAAATGCTTCCACCATGAATTCTATTGAGTACTAGCCTTATCCATTTAGTCTTCAAGACTGTGGGAAATTCGAGACAATAGGTCAAACCCTTGTTTTCAAATATTTTGAATTCATCCTTTAAGGTTCCATCTACACACAACTTATCATATGCCTCTCTAATTTCCATATCACCTATGGCTCCTATCTTGCAATTGTAACACCTTCTAACATCTTGCACCATAACTACTTTAGGGGGTATGATAGATAGGGCACCGACTGGGTCATTTTTGAATGCAACCTCTGGGATAGGGTAAAAATCTAGTTGCTTAACCTGGTTTGATACAAGTTGAAGCTCAAATGGCTCTTTGTCCTAGGTTTTCTTTGAGCTAGATGCCATTATGCCTTTCTAGGGTTTGATTTTGAAGAAAAATAGAGACTGCATAACTCAACACTTGAATAAACACCTTTGGATCGAGAAAATATGTTGAATCACAGTTGAAATCTGCTCAAACACTGGTTTGTCTACTCATAAATTACTTTGCTCTCTTATTTTTCTTTTCTCTTTGATCACAATGAGGAAAAATGAATGAAATTGTGATCATATACCCTATTTTAGTTGCATTTAATGCTTAATGCAATGACAACTATTCATTTGGCTCCTTAATCATTTCTACATTACTCAACATTCACTGATTTTCAACTACTTAGCATCAACTGAAGTTTTCCAACTCGACATCTACTACCAACTTGGTCACAATTAGATACTTGGCATGCACTGGGATTTTACTCGGCATCTGAGGGCAACTCAACAATACTTGCAGAAACTTTAAGTTTTAACTTTTCATCTTTACTTATGTTATTTTCTCCTTTGCAGTACTTGTTTGTCTTGGGATTGATGCACAATATGGCTTTGTATATCAGCCCCATATACCTTCTCTTGCTTAGTTGGATGAGGTGTGAAAACTTGACGTCTTGGGTGAAGTGATCCCTCTATCAGATGTGCTACCTCCATCTCTTATTTTCCATGTTCTGTTCATCTCTTTTTTGATGTGTTCAACATCAACATTTGCTTTTCCTTTGTTGAACTCAGAACTTGGTGCCTTAGACTTGGTTGGACAAAACTTGCTGATATGTCGTATCTTTAGATAGCTAAAGCATGTGGTTTGACTCAACCATCTATTATAGTTTCCACTAAAATGTGTTCTTATGTAGTTTTCTAGAATGTGCCCATACTCTTGACAATAGTGATAGCTCTGCCTAGTATTGTAGTCCCAATTGTAGTGGTGTATATGGATTTTAGTCTTTGCTGGTTGATTTTCTGTCCACATAGGCTTTAACCTACACTCAAAAGCTCTATGACCATATTTCTTGCAGTTGTAGAAGTGACCA
The DNA here is from genome assembly GCA_028749045.1 of Cupressus sempervirens. Taxonomy (NCBI): domain Eukaryota; kingdom Viridiplantae; phylum Streptophyta; class Pinopsida; order Cupressales; family Cupressaceae; genus Cupressus; species Cupressus sempervirens. The sequence goes on along the minus strand of CM053790.1, from coordinate 6,205,384 downwards.
TCAAATCTTGTTCTCCTTATGGTTTTGGTCTTACAGTCTTGTGTTTGGTGTCCCTACTTATTGCATTTGTGATAGTGACCCTTATTCTTGGGTTTTTCCTACTGATTGGCCTTCTTACTCCTGCATACATTCACAGTGTGTCCTTTTTGCCATAGAAATGACAAGTGGGTTTAGTGTTATTACCTTTGTCACTTCTTTCCTCTGCACTCTTTCATGACTCCCCTTCTTTAATGTTGGTGAAACCTAATCCAGAAAAGTCATTGTTGGATCTTGGTGATTTCAATAGTTGTTCAAAGTGCTTGATGGCTTCACTTGATTTATTGAAGCTCTCTGCTATCTCTTTCTCTCTTCTCAAGTCATTCTGCAATTTTTCATTTTGTATTTTTAGTGTGGAGATCTCAATGTCCTTGATATTTAGCTCATGATGAGCATTCATCATTTGGCTAAGGGTATCTAGCTAATGTTGGAGACTCTTGCAGGCTCTATTGACTTCTCCTCTAGTCTCTTGGAAAGGTTTCTTTTATCATCTTCACTCATATCCCTATCTTCAATGGATCTTTTCTTCTATTTAGTTATCTCACACAACATTATGGCTTGTGACTCTTGCTCAATTTTGAGAGACCTTATCTCTTCTACTTGAGCTCTGTTTCTTTCCATCAAGTCTACTATTGCTGCTTCAAAATCTTGGGTATCTCCACTGGCAAACAATTTTGTGGTGTCAACCTCCTTGTATTGTGTGTCATTTTCAGCTATGGAAATATCCTTTCTTCTTTTTAAGGATTTTCTCAACTCTTCTCTGACTTCCTCCAAGTTGTGTAGAGCAAGGTGTACATCAATCACCTGATTTTCTATGACCTTCCCAAGTTTGTAGATTTCCATATTTAGATCTTTTCTCTAAGTTGTAAGGCTTCTCCTTGTGAGAACTTGGCTCTAATACCAATTGTTGGAATTTACAAATGGGGAAATTACTTCTGAGGGGGGTGTGAATTAGAAGTATAGATCTTTAACCACAAAAAAATTTAACTGAAAATAAATTGCATGCATGTAAACATATTAGAGAAACATAAAATAAAAACATGCATCAAAACACATAACACCAAATTTTGATCACCCAGAAACCCTCCAAAATGAGAAGGTAAAAGTGGGGTGGGGATGATACCCACAAATTATCACTACAACAATATTGTTTGACCACTTTTGATGGTCTTCCCTATTAGAGGCTTGCCCTATTAAGGGCTTTACACTCTGTCAATAGTGACCTGTTCAAAGAATTTACAAACACTTACTTGAAGTGCTACCCTATTAAAGGATTTATCACCTTGTCAAAGGCTCTACAAAGTAGTTTTTAAGCTAACCTATCAACATAGGATTTAAGTTTCTAATACAATTGCTAGAGAGTATTAGATTAAATAGACCTAATAGCTTACAAACCTTTATTGCTGATTTTAGGAATTTGATTTGCTCATTCTGATTTGATCCTCTTTGATCTGATGTCTATACATAACCCTTGCTTTGTTCTAACCAACTATAATCTGTAATGCTGATCAAATCACTAAGTCTTGTCACCCCTACTATTGCTCTATTCTAAAACTCCCTCTAGTTAGATTTCATCCACTCAACCATTACTTAGCAACTTCAAATCATGGGGTCTTTACCTTCTTATAAAGGCTTCAAAGACTTAGGGTTAGGTATGAATCCATGAACTAACTTTTCCTACTCAAATTCTTGCATTTATCCTATAGGTTGCATGCATTCTCCACTTTTCTTATTGGTTGCATGCTAATTGCATAGGTAAAAAAAAAGATTCAAACTTATCTCTAAAATCCTTCATGATTCACCTTGAAAATGGTTTACATCTAAGTTTGTGAAGACAAAAACTCATATATTGATTCTATGTTACTTGACACATACTAATTTGCTGATGCTCAGCACATATAGGTTTTTGGCTTGCTTGGCTCCTATAGCAACTTTGTCTTGCTCGACATCTGTTCACTGGTCAACATGTATAGTGACTTGACACATATGGTTCACTTGGAACCTGAAGTCACTCAGCACATGTATCATGCTCAGCACTTGAAGTTTACTCGACACTTATTAGAATTCTGGCTTGGCACATACTGTGGCTCAACATGCATAGTGTACTCAGCTTCAACATGAAAATTGGTTAAATGTGTTGACACTCAATTTTCAAAACCACTATGAGACCAACAAACAATCACTTTGTCTCATCAAAGTCTATATGTCCATTTATAGCTTCATTTTCATAACTCAACCTTTCCTAGATAGGTACTATTGTTATGAGTAATTTCTCAAACCCTCTTCATTAATCAAATAGATATGACATTTAGATTAGGTAGAAATATGTCTTATCAATATACTTGACATCAATGAAAAAAAAACAATAGTTCCAATTGTAAGTTTTCAACAATCTCCCTCTTTAGCATTAATGGAAACATCTCTACATCTCAATATTAGTATTATCTTGTTACCATACAATCCGAAAGTTTTCACTTACACAAGTGATCAATATCCTTAGTTTTATTCTAATTTCTTCCTCTAAATTAATATATCTCCCTCTTGGATACATTTCTCCCTTATCTAATTTTTGTATATCTCCCTCTTTTTATATTGCTAATTATGTATATTCTCCTTGTTTGACAACAATACCACACACACTTGGCTCTTCGAGCTTCAATTTCTTCATACATCTAAGTTATGTAGATTTAGCATGTCTAGCTTAAATTTTTCATCTCTCTATGATTGATCTATTACGCTACACTTGACTATATGCCTTGGTCATCCCCTAGAGTAGAGCTGTTTTGCATCAATGTGTAAGATACTTTTATTAGCACATTTGATGCAATGCACCTTGTTTCCTTAAGTAGCTTTAGATAGGGGAATCACCCCTAACTTACCTCTAAGATATTCATGAGCATCTTTAGGTAAGGCTTTAGTGAATATGTCAACAATATGTTCTTTGGTATAATATATTCTAACTTCACTTGTTTGTCTTGAATTAGTTCCCTCAAGTAGTGATACTTGATAGAAATGTACTTCACCTTAGTGTGCATCACAGGATTCTTTGAAATGTTAATAGAACTTGTTTTATCACTAGATAACCATTGGATATGTAACTTCTTCTTTTACACCTTTCAATAATTTCTTTATCCACATAATGTTTGAATAGTTCACTATAGCTGCCAGATTCTCAGCTTTAGGTATTGATTGGGAAATACAATTTTGTTTCTTGATTGTCCATGACACCAATATCTTACCTAGCAAGAATGCACCACTAGTTCTTTTTTTGTCATCAATATTTCCTGTCAAATTTGAGTAAGTGAATACTTTTAGTTCAAATCTATCATTTTTCTTGTAATATAATCCACAATCTTTTGTACCTTTTAGATATCTTATTATCTTTTTCATTGCCATCATGTTATTCTCCTTAGGTTTTTCTGAAAAATTAGCCACTATCCCAATTGTTAATGCAATATCAGGCCTTCTGTGAAAAACATGCTATAATTTTTCAATCATGGATATTTATAATATTTGGTTCACATTAGTAGAATCATCATTCTTTGATTTATTATCTCCTATAGACAGAGGTGTGCTCACTGGCCTTGAATCTTCCATATCAAAATTCTTTAGTAGCTCCTTGATGTATTTAGATTGAGTAATAAAAATACCAAACTTTATTTGACATACTTGTAATCCAACAAACAAATTGATTTTACCAAACATAGACATTTCAAATTCCTTCTTCATTTCATTAGCAAATGATAATCATAATACTTATTTTCCTCCAAATATAATATCATCAATAAATATTTTGAATAACAATACTTCATTGTTCTTTTCATTCTTCAAATATAGATTACTATTATCAATTGTTCTTTCAAAACCAATATTTACCAAATAATTATGCAATCTTTCTTACCATGCTCGTGGGACTTGTTTCAATCCATAAAGAGGTTTGTTTGGTTTACACACTATGTTCTTCTTATCTGGATCTTCAAATCCTTCAGGTATCTCAATGTACACTTCTTCTTCAAGTATACTATAATGTCCCCTTTTGGGATATTACTCCCTTTAGTTTGAATTTATATTTTATAGCTTTAAAAAGAAAAGTTCATATCCCTCCTCCCAAGTTTGACACTTTTCTTATGTATAATATAATAAGAAAAGACATGTCTTTTCATTTAATTTTATATTTTAAATATTTAATATGGGTTAAATTACTTATTAATATAATATTCTTAATATTAATTTCATTTGTATATTATTAATAGCACTTCAATTATTACACATGAAATATAATAACTCATAACTTAAATGCCCATACATGTTTATTTTATATATCCATTACTATTTATTATTGTATATAGTATGATATAATAATACATTTCTATATTATAGTTGAATAGGTGAAAATGGAGCTTTAACAATGCATCCAACATTCTCGTTATTCATTTTTATTTTGAGTTAACATTGAATAAGTAATGTAAACCTAGAAATGCTTGAAATAAGATAAGATACATACTTCATGATGGAATTAATATGATAATAACTATTTTTTGATGTTTTTGTATAGTCTCGATAAATTCTATAAATAGATCTAGGGCCAAAAAACCACAACAAAGAAAACCCAAAAAACTTTTATCTCTTTGGAAGAAGGTCGACTTTGACCCAGATAGTATGGCACAATATTACCCTAGGGCACAACCTTACCCCTCACTGAAGGTGATCCTTGATCCAAAACAACTCCTACAAAAAAATTGTTTGTGTATCTCGAAAGTTCATCGAAAAGGGTATCTAGATCTGCAATGATATTCATTGTTCCACACATGTATTTGCAAGAAAAATGATTTTTTTTTTTGGATGAGTGATTTTCCTTGGTCAAACCCCAGTTTTGAATCAACCTTGATAATGAAATTGAAATAGAGAATGCTAGAAAAGTAGTAAAAGTAGATCTAATAATGAAGTTATGATATTCAGTAGATATGTAATTGCATTTGAAATGTAAACAAGTATATTGATATGAAAGATTGGACTCAAAAATATAAATCAAAACAATAAATGTAAATCAAAGCCTCCATGATTGGTATGCTTTAAATCTTCCTTGAGGGGAAGAATGAATAGATCTTGAAGATGAACAAAGGACCTTGAAGGAAGATCACACCACCATGATGGATAGATCTAAGGTTTTAATGATGAATCTTGAATGCTTGAACCAAATCCCTTCAAATGCTTGAATGCTTGAATCCTTGATCTTCAATGGAGAAATTGAATTATTAAATAAGTGAGTTCTTTCTCATGCAAATTAGATATCTCCTCATGAAAAGTGAATAATCTTCTTGCTTCTATATTGTGTGTGTGTAAAATGAGAGAGGAAGGCTTCCTTACATACTAGTCTAGGGAACAAACTTTTAGAGAGGCCTTCATAGGGGAATTAAATTCCAATTAAGCCCTAACCAATTAAGTGAAATTTAATGGTTTGTCATTCTGAAGCCCAAAATAGCTGACCTAGAAGTGGGAAATCAAACTTGTGAACCTTCCCCCGCATCTAACAAATCTTCTAATAAAAAAGGGGGACTTGGGTCAAGGTTGAGGTTGAATTTAATCTAGGTCAAGCTCGAGGTTGTCCTTGACCTAGGTTGAGATCAAGGTTGATCTTCACCTAGGGGTAAAGGACCCCTAGAAAATGAGCCACAAGGGAAATAGTGCTTAGGGAGGCCTAAACAAAGCCTTAAATAGGTATAGAAGATAAGAAGGGGGCAAAAACTAGAGCACAACATGATGAAGGCCCAAAACACCCTCTAAGAAGGGCTAAACATTCTTAACATGAAAGTTCTTCCATTTTAAGATGATACAATAGTATATATTATTTCAATATTTATATGTCTACAATCATATGAGAACATTATAACATATATAAAATGTATTATAATTTATATTTAACCTTAATACTATTATATTATTACACATATTTAGAATTAAATATATCCAATACTTTATATATAATATTATTTATCTTATTTATTATAAATAATAGTTATATTTTAAAATAGGTGATAATAATTATATTATTTAATAGTCTAATATTGGTAATCAATCATTATTTCCTATAGAAACCTATTATGAAATCAGGGACATCACAATCCTCCCCTCTCAAAAATTGCTTGTCCTCAAGCAAAGACAAGTTATACAAGTATTTCTATGTCAGTTAGTATTGACAAAAACATGATATAAGAAAATATAAGAATATATTGAGTATATATATTGATGCATAAATACACAAAGCAAACACAAAGTAGACACATGAATGCGTGAAGACACAAAGCATACATGATGTAGATAGATGAAGACATGAAGAATACATGATGTAAACACATAATACCCATGTTATACAATTCCTTGATTAAGCTCTATAATTCTTCAATTTTTAGGGTTAAAGAAAGGAATTACAAGGTTTGCTTCCTTATTGTACTTGATTGTGAACCTGCAACCACAAAATCATTAGTATAAATTCATATATAAATTCCCTCTTTTAGAATTTACTTTTATTAATTCCCTTACAAGGTATTTATAGTTTCAATTTAGATAATAAATAGAAATTTGATCTTACAGTGACTTGTCATTCAAAAGTATAATGCATTATTTTATATATTGCCAATACTATTAATTTATCATTTCCTGAGTATGGTAGGAGAAACTATAATATGGTGTCCTATTATCCAATCATGAGCCTAACCATTCCCCCTTATTATTTTTATCTCTCTTTGATCATCATCTCCAAGATAGTGCCTTTGTATAATGTACCCTAGGCTTGCTCCACCACAGGCCTTACCTAGTACCCTTGTATGATGTAACCCAATACCCATTCCACCACAGGCCTTACCTAGTACTTTTATATAGTGTCACCTAGCCCATTCCACCACTAGCCTTATCTTATCTTGGAAGATGATGATCATAGATAATTTAATTTTTTTTACTTAACAACATTATAGTTGT